>DWNR01002874.1:0-12441 GCA_018250455.1 Polygonus leo
CTCGCGTTTAAGTATAGCCGGCAACCACGCCTCTCCATACCGAAACACAATAAATTACTTCACGGAGGATTATGAGGCTTCTGTATTAAAAATATATTTTGTCTTGCTTGGATATCCCGATACTTCGATAAAAGTCTAAATAATATTTATCTCTAAGTAATTAATATTTATAGATATTTTTTCTTATTAATACTCTACATCATTACTACCTTTTTTACACAGTTACGCGGTATTATTCCCATGAAACTTTTTAGTAACTGGTAATCCGTGGAACTCAATAAAAATACAAATATAAATGTTGTAAAAAAATCTGCACTAAAGACATAGTAATTTGGATTACTTAGCTACCGATTAATTATTAGTATGTCTAAGAAAATTTCTTTCCTATTAATACTCATATAAGTCTATATCCTTACTAGCTCTATGTTATAACACAGTTACGCGGTTTTGTTCCCCACTGCACGCAATTTTAAAACCGCTGGATTTACATGTAATATCCGCGGTTAATGTTCTTCGAGACAACGGGATTTTGAAGAGTTTTACGTAATCTTTTGGATTTTACTGCGTTTAACTTAAGCGAGAGTTAACGCTTTGGAGATTTGAGGCTTAAGTACCAAATATACGTACATACTGAAAGGAAAAATATGACTTTGAAGACCCGCGTGGTACAGAGATCACCAGTTTGAAACGATAAGAACCCAATTATAAGCCGGACAGAAATTGAAATAATATATTTAGATTTCTGTTCTGGGTCTGGGTGTTTAGGTTATTCGTATTTTTACATTGTACCCACGATACAATGACCCATATTTAAAGCCTTATGTGGTACTTAGATACTTAGTTATTTACAAAATTTATGAACTTATTTACATTAATGTATAAGTAATATTTTTCATAGTTGTCACTGAAGGTGTCTGACTCAAAAATGGTCTCACTGTCCCAGGTTTGATCCCTGGCTGCGAACACTGAAAGCTAAGAACCAATCTTACTATGTAACAGAGAATCCATGAAAATCCATTATTCTGCAAAGAACTGACATAACCGCCTCTCATATTGGTGATAACACCTATCTGATATCAAACAAAACATGAGATTCTCAACTTGATTCTATGTCTCCACTTGCTTTCTTAAGAAGCTACCTTATAACCTGTGTGCTTCTTACCTGGTTAAGCCACCTGGGAACCATAAACATAATTACACATAATACACCTCTCAAGTTTTCCGCTGTTAGCCCCAGGTTGGCGACATTAAAAACTTTGGGAAGCTCAAGAAAGTGCAAGTTCGTGGTATGAATTCCCTTAATTACTCCACAAGGACTTACGAATGTACGCGTAGGAGGTGGTAATTTTGTTAAAATAATAATTACTTCACTAAATATTACTAATTAATTATTATTAAGTAGTTATTGATATAATACTGTAGCGACTTTCATTAAGTTCATCCATATAACTTAACTCCATAATAGCTCATTTATTGATTTTTTTTTCGAATTGTGTAATTGCTGTAGGCCCTACAGGCCTTCACAGCTTTACCGTGTATTTTATGGCAAGCTAACTAAGGGGACCGGGACAGAAGACATGGGCGTGAAGGGAAGAGGTGAACTTCGGCTATTCACGTCCATAAACATAGGTCCATTCCCGTCTTCAGTGGGACATGAGCTGGCTATTGCCAACCCTTTCCAACTAAGGGATTGCGTTTTGATCTGAGGGCACCTCCTGTGAGGTTCGGACCTCGGCTTAGTCAAGCGGCGGTACTGGAGTCATTTTTTGAGGAAAGCAATAGGCTATATAACATCACGCTACGACCAATAGGAGCGGAGTATCAACGAAAAATTTTGCAAAAACGGGGAAAAATTGACCCACTCTCTCTTATATGACGCAAAGTTGCACGGGTCAGCTAGTAATGTATATAGTATTTGTTCACCATCTCGTGATGTGATATATAACTATTCATTTGCATTCCATCCATTGTCATCTGGTGAAGGAGTTACACATATATTAACAACTGAACAATTAAAAAAACACGCGGTGATACAGAATCCTCAGTATGCGAGTCCGACTAGCACTTGGTCGATTTTTATTATCTTTTTAAACTTTTAATACACTTGTAAGTTCTCTAACGACGTTTTTCTTCATCCAGAAGCAGGGGTATGATAAAATCATAACATGCTTTTGATTTAATCTGGACCCGCGTAAGAAGTCAGATTTTTAATCACTAGGTTATCGCTGATAATGCCTATCTATCGCAAAAAATGTATGTATATCTATTAAAATATACATACATCCAAAAGATCAGAGGATTGTCGGTCTAAGTATGAGGCTGATACCCGGATCAACGATCTACTGACAACAGTACGTCTATATCGAGTGCGATATATAATGGCGCTGAGTGACGCGGCTCGCAGAATGCGTGCGCTTTGCATTTCAAATGCAGGCATTGTATGCACATTTTTACTGACTTATTACTCTCTAGCTGGGTAGCGTCTGCAGATTAGGTTCAAAATTGATCTAGATTTAACGATTTATGCACTATTTTTAGTAAAACATCTCGCTATCCTAATTCTTTAGTGTGTAGTTTTTGGGCGGAATAGATATAATTTGAGTTTATCTCATTTAAATGTTTAATTTTGTCATTCTAATTACAGTTAAAGCGTGTTACAGTGCTCTACTGTGACAGCGTAGTTGCATTCATATGGGTGTTATAAGGGTAACAAATATTTTATATGAATTTATATCTATTTGTCCATTTTATTACACACAATTACCTATGTACAATGAGACGACGCTGGGTGCTATTGCGCCAACTATAAATTTTACTTGATGTCTTTTTCTTTATAATATAGCAGTTACTTCGTGTATACTTTTAATTAGTAATCTAATAAAAAATATACAAAAAAAGAACTAAATATTTTATAAAACCTTAAAGTGAAAAATAATTTATATTTTTGATGTCGATGCCAAGTGTACTAGGAAAAGAGGTATACTCGTATGAAGTGAATGAGGTCTGCAGCAAATCTGTAAGACAGGATTACGGAACATTTAAACACAGAATAAACCTAAATTATTATTCGACTTCGAAAACTTTCACAACACGTTTCATTTATAATCAATAATTTGTTCAGTGAGATTGACATTAAGATATTTTCTGCGAACGGTACCGAAGTAACGAAGCCGCGAGTATCAAATGGTCTGGAGCGTATTTTTGTTTAAATTGTGACTGATGTACCCGTTAGGCACGGGATTGGACCGGCCTGGCTTAAGGGCCCAGATGTACGGCCCTATCACCATACGCTCGAAACGATCGCCAATCAAGACTTCGTAGGACACCTGCAAGTATCCACCAAAAGAAATATTGATTACTGTATACATTGTTAAACTTGACAATTTGGCGTGGGGGCCTATACTGAAGTCTTTTCCAATATCAACCGTAGTTAAAGACAAATCGATCTCAGTAGGCTGTATGTGTACAAACGACTACTAGAGATAGATAAGTTTTAATACCATTTCCTTCAGATATATCATCTTTACACAATGAGCAACTCATAAGACAAAAATAATTCGCAATGAAGTAACTCGTTGTGAAGAAATTACGTAGAGAGTATCGTTATTAATATAAAGTAAGCTATAAATAGTAGTTTTAAAGATAAACTTCATTCAATAAGTTTATTTTTATTTTAAAGTTACCTCATAAGAAGATGTTACGCAATATTTTTAACTATAGTGAACCGGTTAAAAAACACTTTCTTTCAATAAATGAGTTTTGTTTCAGGAGTAGTCTCACATAAATTTAAAGGGAAAAATCACCCTTGAGGCTATGGAAGTAATAAATTGTGAATTCCAAAGGAATTCTAAAACAAATAAATTGCGTAAGATATTTTTATTGCTATAAATAAATATTCTTCATAAAATTACACTGCGACATAAATATTGCGAAACTAAGCGGATTGTGTGTTTTCTCCGCACTTAAACACGCTTTTTATTAGCGAACATATTTCAGAGCTTACCTTTGATCGCGAGCTTATGCGGGTTACACATAATCCTTGCTGATTTGATTCTTTTTTATGATCTGTTGAAATAATTCATTCCATTTAAAGATTAAAGGTTATATATAATGCTTAAATAATTATGGTCCTTTACAAAATAATAATTCCCATTGATTTGAAAAGATCTTTTCTGGCCATACTTTTAATGCCCTTAAAAAAAAGGAGGAAAATCTATGTTTTTTGTATATATTTAAACACACAGGTTCAGGTTTTAATACTATTTGATTTTAATTGCAGATCTATGAGCAGCAGTAACACATACCATCAACTAGACTGCAACATAATTTATAACTTCTATGTGTACTATATGTAAAATAACGTATTGAGGACATAAATATAAATACGTATACGTATATACGTATATATATATACGTATTTAAATTACGTATCTTGGCACGTTTTATCAAATCATTTTGAATGGCATAATACACTCGTACAATAACGTCTGATAGGTACCTACGACAAACATAGCAATGGAATACTTATATCACTCAAAATTGAAAACATAAGTAAACGTGTTTTTTTTATCTAAACCTAGCGATAACGCAGACGGGCTACTATGGTAAGAAGTCACCATCGCCTATGGTCATTTGCAGCACCAGAGGGACCGCCTATGCATCACTGGCTTTGGAGGCTATTTTCGAGCCTTTTTTGAAAAACCCTATGTCATACCGCATCGGGAATAGAAAGCTTATTCCACATCATATCAAAGTGTAGTAAATCTGTATTTCCCAACCAAATTCCTTCTTAACAGACCGTGCATAACCCTCTTACAGTATTCGTAAACCAAGTGAAACATCCATAAAAACCTGTCACATGTCAAAGTATTTAAACATACGGCGATGATCGTCAACATTAATAACAGTTTTTGAAACGTCCTTTTGTTCGCTGGACAGTTTGAAAGTTCCAATCGACGAGTCTTTACGTGCCCAATCTGCATGTAAAGTGAGGACATAATGGAAATTTACATATATACAAAAACCCCTTTGTCCGTCCGACTGAGTCAGTAGAGACAGTGTGAAAACCTCGGTCGTCGGCCTAAACAAGGAAGTCACTCGCGTTGCTGTCTTTGGTTTAGATACTTTTTACGTTATTTTTTTGTTTCTATACGATGCGTATTGAATGACAATTTAAATTAAGTGTTGTGTCAAAGAGCAAAGAATTCAAAAATAGCGTGTTACGTAACGTATACATCTCTCATCATTTCATTGTTTTATTGCACATGTTAATAGTTCTAGGCCAGGTCTTCTTTCCCGGCTGATCCCTTAGTTGGCTTGTCATAAACGCTCGGTGAATCTGTAAAGGCCAGTAGGGCCAACAGCAACTACACATTCGAAAAAAAATGTTAATAGTTATAAAATGCATTTACAATAATAATTAGATTTTAGATTTCTATTAAATTCAATAAACTGATAAATATTACCATGACAAGATATAATAATTAACCGGGTAAGGTATCCCTACTAAAGTATACAGTTGACATGTACATGATGCTGTCTACAAAAAAATTAGGAATATACGCGGCAATTTATTACATCAAACATTTGTTTTTTTGACCATATATCACTCTGCATTTTTTAATTTCGAAATCGCATGCATTTCATAACTATACATTTACAATTTATTTTGTTTTTTTATTATTTTGTAGTATTTTCAAGCACATTTTTTTAAATACTCTTCAAACTAACATTACTAACAAAATATTCTCAGTCCAGACTTAAAATTTCAAAATAGTATCCATTACACCAACATCACCGCGAACTCCCCTGCGGAACTAAATCACTTCTCTCACTTGACCGTCAGTCTGGGGACTTGCAACACTTTATGACAGATATTGCGACACTCGCCACTTGTTGTATGAACTTGTGTGTCTTGTCGCTATCTTTTGGTACACTCATACTAACTTTAATGGGCAATTATGTCCTTTCCCTTTTTTATCTACCTATTAAATGCAGTTAACGTTACGAAAACAACCATCATCCTGCGAATGCACCCTTCTTTATCCACGTTTTTAGAATTATAGAAGATTAAGAGAGTCTGTATTGCGTATAATTTAGTTATATATTACAAGATTAAAAAGTGTTATCTAGACTGGTGAGTTATAGGGAAATATAGGGAAATATTTGTGGACGGTTAACCAAGATTAATACGAGAGAAAACATCAAAGATATGGAGAGACGTCTCTATGCACAGACTACATATTTATATTGCTTTTACAGGTGGCATATACTTCAAGAAGGACAGTCTATCCTCTGTATTGGTCCTATGACTGACACCAAACAATCATGTTAGCTACTGGGGAGTCCGGCGCAGACAAGCTGCCTCGCTGCGGGCTGCGCTAATAATGGCGATGGACATCGTCGTTAGCGAACTACAATGCGGACGCATTTGCATCGCCGACAGGTTGATGTATCGAGAGTTGTTACAACGTGTTCCGTGAACCTATTTCTATTTTAGCTAACTTTTTGATAGTATAATGGTAGCTAACAAGATCACACAACAATCTCAATTGCGATTGAATAAACATACATAGGCTTTAACTCAAAGGGACCGCCCGTGTATCGTTGGCTTTGAAGGACGTACTCTTCCCAACTTTTGAAAACCATGGTACCGCTAGGTTTATTTAAGACTAGTTTTTTCTCGCAACTTCATCCGCGTAGGAGTCGAAATCCCAAGGACCAAATCCGAAAGGATTTTTCGAAATTCTACTCCCAAGGTAGAATTTCGAAAAATCCTTTCTTAGTGCTCACTTAGATCTTGAAAGTACCCCTGTACCAAATTTCAAGTTTCTAGGTACATTAGTTTCGGCTATGCGTTGATATGTCAGTTAGTTACAGTAACAGTTTTGCCTTTTATATATATAGATTACTCTCAATATCTCAATTGATATAAAACTGTATATAATGTATTATTTAATTCTATGTAGTATATTTTTATATTCTTCTTATTTGACTTAGCAAATCTATCATTGGTAGTTTTCGAATGTACCATTAAGTAGTTACAGGCACTTTTAAATTTTGTCCCATTTTGGGCCTATATATTTTCCAATAGCAGCAGTACATTTAAATAAATATCTTACTGTTACAAAAATATATAAAAGATATAATATACAATTTACAGTACGCAGATAAGAGCTCTATATAAGTTGCAGGACGAGCGCGTGCGCGGATACAATATAATTTATTTAAAGTGAACTTAGTTTGTTAACTTAAAATATCTGACGTCCCCAGATAGACAGACGGACAGACAGACGTCTGAGCATTATTCCGTACGTAGTCGGCCTAATTTATAATATTCATTTCTTACTAGTAGATATCTAGTAGTTGTAGAAGTTTGTAAGTACTGGAAATGTAAAGATATGAACTTAGATCTTTGTATTACTCGAAATAATTGACGATAATAAGAAAATATAAATTTGTATGAAACGCATAGAAAACTTGTAGTATAAATATCCAAATTATTATTATATTTGAATGTTTTAAATTGCCACACAAAAATACCAATTGATAACCTTTTCCGGTCGCGGGTCTGCTGGAAGAACTTTGTACCATTTTACTAGTGTATCAGTTTGTAATATCTTTCACTTGTGTGTACACAAATTATTAAATAAATATAAGTGCTTATAAAAGCCAGAAAAATACAAAACTAAAAAAACGTCCACAAGATTTTCACATTGAATTTAGCGAAGAACGAACATGCACTTCTGTCACAGTGTCGTACGTGCAACGTGCAAGTGACATAAACACGTGAGTACGAGTACGAGGTACGTGGTCACACGACCATGATTTTACCATCCTTTAGACGAATTGTTTACTATTATAGTAGTTTTTTAATTTTATTTACTTTATTGTATCAAGATAGCAAACGAGCCTGCAGTCCACCTGATAGTAAGTGTTCACTGCCGCCCATGGATATTAATAATCATCTCCAAGTACGATTGAATCATACCTGAATTCGATTACAGATGCGTCACAGATCACAGATCCCTGAGGACTAAGATGTTCGCTTCGTAAATAAGTATAGCCGACAACCACGCCTCTCCAAACCGAAACAAGAATTGTTTCACGGAGGATTATGAGGGTGGCGGTGGTACCTCCCCTGTCGAACTAAACGAGTTCTACTACCTGGTAGAATAGAGATGAAAAAAAAAACTAAATTTTAAGTTCTTGACGGAATATTCGGATAAGCCTTTATTAATTACCCGTTCATTGGCCATACGCCGACAATAGATGAAGAAGTGAGAGGAAATATAAATTCTCCAAAAGAGTTACGGTGGAAAAACAGGACATTGCGTCTGAATTTCCTGGGGCTCAAAAATATATTTTTACAAATCAACATGTAAATATTAAAAACATATAATAATCCTTAAAGATACAGGTAAATAAAATAGACTAAAATAATAATATAATAAACTTTGGTAAAAAAAGCAGATTAGAAATTGTCACTATTATTACTTATCTGTTCGAATTCGTCAGCTCATTTCTTATCTGTATTACAATGCCAGTTAAATCCCGGTTACCGCCAAAATCGATCGGAACAACGAACAAACGAATCGGATAGTATCCGACCATTGTTGCATTCCTTGTTTTTGAGTCCCGGAGATTCCTTGCGTGGCTACATCACTACGGTCGGGAGGTTTTTGCGCGCATTTGGACGAACTGGTTAATGTTGTTCGCCCGCGCAAATAGGTTCGCGTTGTTCGATCTTCACTACTCGATTTACAATCAATGAACTTTGGGGCACAAATCTTTGTTGTTTACTCTTTTTGGGATGTTTTGGGACGGAACGTTTTGTTTTGTTTTTGTTCAGAAAAATTAATGTCAGCGATTTACAATCAATAATTTTTTGAGGTAAACTTATTGAGCTAATTTTGCGAATATTTTGCGTAACTTGACAAACCTCGAATGATACAGTAGTGCTAGTTAGTTAGTAAGTGTTAGATATTAATGAAATATTAGTTAAATTGTAAATATGTCTATTTGTAAATATGTCTAGCAACATTTCGACATTCGACATAAAAATAAACAATAATCAACAGCTTTTAAGAATGTATATGGTTTGTTTTTAATTAATTATTTTTTACCTAATAGTTCAAGTTCAAGTTCTCCTTCCGAGTCCTATTGCTGGATCAATTTTTAGTCCCAGAATTGACAGCGTGGCGGGTTCAGAAGCATCATGTTAACCTGATGTGGGGAAGTCATTTCCTCCTGTGGGTATCTGTTTCCGACCCTTAATAAAACATGCGCATCTAAGGTCGAGCACAAACGAAGATTTGCATTTAAATTTGTATTGACTTTTGTTATTATGTTATTGAAAATATATTTTTATTCTTTAATTAGGATTTAAGGTAACAGTCATCCATCAGTATACCATTCTACCAAATATGTCATTGAGATCGGCCTGACACGCTTTGGGTACCTACAGCTTAAACTTCTCCTTTACAATACAATGATCTTTTTATCCTTTGCTCAATTCAGTTTTATTTTGATTTTTTAATGTTGTAACATACTTTACTAAGTTGCGAATTTTTTTATCGCTGTTGACAAGTTCATATCCATTTTTTTATTTTGTTCTATTATTATTGAAATGCGTTTTAGTGTTTTTTTTTAATTAGTTTCTATGAATGACAATTGCAACGATTTTTCTTGAGTTCTACTTTCTATAAGCTTTTCATTAAGTTTTTCTCTCTTTAATTTTCTGTAAGCTTCGCTTATTAAGACCAACCGTGTGCAATCCCCCTAAAACAAAGCTACAACCATCACGGTAATCAACGCCACATATTTCCAAGTATAATTCCCGACCATAAAAAATCAATACCTAGAACCCAATCAATCGTCAATGACATCGGAATAAGCCCTTATTATTTTTTTTATTCGATAATAGGGTCTTGGCTGGTATCAATCGTGGCAAATTTGCTTTGCGGTTTAATTGAACTCTATGTTTCCAACCATAGGGGTTATTTTTGCAAATTTCACGATGTTATTGCATCAGTTTTGTTGTTTGAAAGTATCCTATCCTGTAATTATCCAACAAATAATTCGATTGGACATGGTGACAATTTTCTTCCGTCGCCAGTGGAAGACTAGATATTTTTATTCTGTCTCGGCTTGATTGATTTGTTTTGTGATGCTTTTTATAGGCATTTTATAAGTACGTGTCCATGTTTTGCTAGTCATAGGTTTTCTTTATTACTTTTACAAATACCTTATACAATGAAACGGTAGATACTTCTTACGTATTTGTCTACATTTGTCTACATACTGTTTCGAAACATTTACACCTTTTACCACACTCTAGAGCTACCTGTTTTTGAGTTCCTGTTCTGGATTTCTAATATTTTATAACCATTAACAAAAGATTACCATTAACATTTACAGATGTACATAAAATCATTAAATATTATGGCCCTGAATTTGTTATCTGCTTGATCGAGAACTGAAAGCGGAATCGTCTGCAAGAAGCTGCTGTTTCATATTTCTTGAAGATATAATCAGATATTATTCAGGTTTGACTCTAGATATCTATTATCAATAACAATAAGATAGGTAGCAGGTTCAATTGCTACTTTTATTCCATAAAAATGTCTGCAACCTAATGATGCTCGTCTTGGTCCAATCCATGATATCCTACATGTAAAAATATTTTTATTAAGTTTTATTAAACTGTTACTATGACAAAAGTTTAACTAAGATATTTAGCATTACAAAGTACCTACATCTTTGTATATTAGGAACTTATATATTGATGATCAAAGACCTATTGAGCGGACATTCTCTACCCGAAAAGCTATACTTCTCCATGTCAAAATAATGTTACGCCCTAGCCCTTACCCATTTTCGGACCAGATTCCAGCTTAACCATTATTAAGCTGAGATCTGGTCCATTAATCCATTGATCATTCATACTGATAGTTAACAAAGAAATCCCTCCAAATTTCTAAAATATTTGAATGCTTTATTTCTTTCTAAAACCCCAAGTCAGTTAAAAACTACGATCGACAATGTTCACCACAATCAACTTATAATAAGCATGTCTCAGAAATTAATATAATTATTGGCCCTTATGGTCCAACCGGGCATATATCGGACGAGATCGATGATGAGGGAAAGAGATGTCTAATAACCAAAGGAAGAGAGAAAAGGATGTAACATAAACGTGTTATTACGGTCAGCAAATTACGCGTTTATGTAAAATTCACATCGCATCACATCTGCGGATGTATTTTTGTTATAATTTGTTACCTTAAAATATCGTAATATATAGATACCTCGTTTTGGAGATTTTTATTTTGCAGATTATATGTAATTTTATTTTAATAAATTGTTCTGTATGTGTTCTGTTTAATGCTTATGATTTTAATACAATTATGTTTTCTGAACTCTTTTTTTACATTATTATTTAAAAGTTGTTCAAGGTAATAATATTATTTGTTAGTACAAATAGTCATGTTAAGGGAGAAGTTTTTTTACGTGACATTTGACGGAAATTTTCTAAATTCCTTCTATTCTACGAACTTTCTATATTCCATGTTCACTTCAAAGACTTTAGTCATTTATTTATTGGCATTTGTAGTTTTAACATGAGATCAATCAACAAGAACAATTATAAAACATCCTAGTCTTTTATTTATACACCAAATTATCGCATTATTTTTTTTTTCAGTAACCAATATAGAGGTAATGAATACAATTATTTATGACTTAACTTCATGTAAAGTATAGCATAAATACAAGCAATTTTTTTGGATAATCGCTTTATTTCTTTTGATTATATGTAACAACATATTAGTATTACAACACTTTTCAATGTGTTTTAATTTTTTTGTCTGTTTGTCCAGGCTAATCTCCGAAACTACTGGACGGATTCGAATGAATTTGTGTATAGTTACTAAGCCGGCTTTACTGCGGGAAAATCACTCATTCCTACGAGAAATTCAGTTATATTTTATATGGCAGAACAACGTCTGCCGGGTCAGCTAGTTATTTATAATTTTTATTTGATTATATAAATAGATAATGTACATAAAGTCTATATATATAACAGATAATGTAAGTCTTAGTGATTAGAGGTTTGACGTTAAATGCAACAGCTTTGATGTTTTTGAATTCCCTGATAGTCATCAGGGTGGAATTCAATTCGTTTGCTGTTCAGGCGCGGTCACAGCCTGAAGTTTTGGGGGATCATACTAAATTTGGAGAGGGGGGCTGGTTATACTTAATTTATTTTAATTGACCATTTTAAAAGGTTTTTTATTTTTTTTTATTTTTTTTTCATCTTTCCAAACGGTTGATTGAGTCCACCAATGACCCCAGAGCTGGCATTTACCTCGGTCAAAGAATTAGTTTGGCCATTCAACGTGGTAATGTTGCCAGCGTTTTGGGGACTCATCCCGAGGCTAG
>DWNR01002875.1:0-12437 GCA_018250455.1 Polygonus leo
AAATAAACTTCAAAGCTGGTTTTAATTTTAAGAAGTTCATCGACTGAAAATGATTTGCACGTTTTTTATTTTCTGTTGTACTCAGATGTTTTTTGCGTACGTTAGTTAAGTTAGTTTAATGTAAATACAGAACAGCTGCTGTTGCTTTTCCTCTTACACATATTGTTACTTAAAATTTCCTTTATCAACAGTTGGTGATTGCTGTAAATAATTTGAACCAAGAGAAGATCGATAGAACAAAACTCGAGGACGAGAACAAGGGTCTCAGGTCAAACGTCGAGGAACTGCAGAAAGAAATCGATGATCTCAGTAGAAACGTAGATGAGTACAAGTGCGTATAAATAGTTCTGTTGTAATGTTCTTGTCTGTGTCACCTGTACAGCTTAACACGAATGATATGAGATAACGCGAAGCGATGGTCAAATTTGAAATATGTTAATTAACTAAATCACAGTCGTGTAAATCACGATTAGGTTTATACAATGTAGTAGAAGAGATAAATAATTATGATGGGATAAAGCACTCTCTATATATATTATACACTCTATGTTCTATACTCTGGCATAATCTTATGCTCGTAGCTTAATTAGTTGTTATAATGTATATTTATGTTAGATTATCTCATATCTGAAGCGGTATCTCATTTATAATCAATCTCCGGTTGGAATTACAAAAGGTTGTATAAGTTAGCAAGTCCATAAAGGTTAAAAAATTTAGTTAGTAATGTTCGGTATTATTTTAAACCTATGTGAAGTTGCTTACAAAGTCGTTGCTTCTTATGAGGACGAAGAAGTTATGCATAATTGTAACCGGCAACCACATCGACGTTTCTTAAAACGATAATTGCCTATAAATAACAGATAAGCAAAGTCAATGAATACGCCATTGTACGTTGCGTTGTAAAGGATGCGTTGATATTATTATTTATTTTCGTCCAGATGTCAGATCCTACGATTGGAAGAGAAGTTGTCACAACTAGATCTCAGGTTCAAGGAGAAGTCAACCGAGTGTAGCCACTTGTTGTCGGAGTTGGAGGAGCTGAGAATGGAGAGTAGCAGATCGTTGACGAGATCCAAAGAGAGAGCGGACTCCATGCGACGATACATGCAGACTCAGATCTCAGAGCTCGAGAGACAGTTGATACAGAGCCGGGCGCAGTGTAGGGCCTGTCAGAAGGAGAGGGATGAGGTGAGTAAATAAATACGGGTGATGAGAAATTGTATAAGGAAGTGACGGTGGAGCTGGTTAGTTCAGACATCAAACGCTAAATGTTGACGGAACAGTAGCCGCTTGTTGACGGAGTGGAACTGAGAGTGGAGAGTCGCAGGTCGTGAAAGAGAGACAGGCGGAGTGCAGGGCGTGTCAGAAGGAAAGGGATGAGACGAGTGCATAAATGCGAGTGTTCAGAGATTCTGTAGAATTAGTGATGAACATATACTATCTCTCAAGTTGGACCTAGTAACACAAATTTGCAAAGTTTCATTAAAATCGTTTAAGTAGTAGTACTTTCTGGTAGTACTATACTAGCTTGAGTGTACATGGTATCACAGTATCTTTTAATATCGACATTATGATTGGAGAAAGCAAGGAACGTCTTTCTTATCCCTTTGTTAACCTTTCGCGGTTCATTTTATTCTATGAATTGCTTCTTAGGAGAATTAGGAGAAATTTTTAGAATTAATCTTTGGAAGGATGTAGGAATCTCATGTAGATTGAAATTATGTGCGAGAGACTGTATGGTAAAAGTGATACACAAGGACTCTTACTTTGTCCTAATTGTACCTCATGAGAATCAACGAACGAGGATACAGATTATGTAGTGGCAAGAGCTAGACTGACGTAAGCAACAGTTTCAACGAGTTCATAAGCTTATGTTTATCAGTAGTATGTTCTGTTTAGATCCAAGTATGCTGTAAAGTTTGCACGTACAAAAACTGTTAAGTTCTTAATAATAAAGATATCTAAATTATGACAATGAATTGCATAGAATATGGCAATTTAATTTTTAGCCCTTATTATGGCAAATTTGAAAAGGAGCACAAGTCCTCCCCGAACAGATGGACTGACGACCTGAAGAAGACGGCGGGAAACCGCTGGATTCAGAGGGCACGCGACCGGTTAGAGAGGCGCTTATTCGGAAAGGCCTATGTCCAGCAGTGGGCCTCAAAATGCTGATGGATGGATGGCAAATTTGTAAATAGTTCTTTTTCTTGCTCACTGTTAAGTGGTTTCGTTTAACAAGATAGCGCATAATTGATGTGTTATTATTTCTTAATACATTGTTTTTTTAAACCCTACCCTGGATTATAATCCGTACTATACATATTTATATCATGTAAAGGTAGAGGTAATAACAAAGTATCTATACATATAATAAACCTCAAGAGGATCGAAAGTCTGTACATGGAATATATTTGAAAAAAAGTTGGCTGGGGATACTTAGGATCGATAACAGAACACGTTCCAACAGTTTTTAGAATTTTTGTCTGTTTATTTGACCGCGCATCACGTAAAAACGGCTTAACGGATTTTGATGCCAACTTGACTAATCTGTCGAGACGATCCCCGGTCGTGTTTTAGGCCATAAAAATTCAATCCCTAAAAGAAGGGGTAGCGGGCGGAGCCGCGGGCACAGCTAGTAAATCAATAAATAAGAATTGTTTCACGAAAGTTATAAGTATGACGCTGGTACCTCCCCGGGCAACTGCTCTTGTTCTACACCCTGGTATTTTTATAGCAATGGGTGTTTCTTAAATGTTGTGAGAAGTCAATGTGATTTTTTATCTTATTAAACTAAATGGTTAAATTTCCGTTCTGGTCATTAAAATAACATATAAATCACCTGGTCAGAAGCATACTTGGCAGTATGAATGAGTCAAATCAGTCCTGTATAAGTATCCTGTCAGGTGTCCTAATAGCCGTGCGCCGAAATGTTAGTTGTTTTTGTTACAATTAGCCTCGTTATGATTTAGCATTGTGAACTCCTTATTTAGTATTTACTACACAAAATTGTACACAAGATATTTAACGTACTTAACTTACCCTTGCATACAATTAAGTAATTTGCATTTTCTGCCTTTCCAACCTTGAGGAGGGAATGGATGGATGTATTTTGTTGTAATGAAATCGGTACAACAAGGAATACCTAAAAGCCATTATGAAGAAATAAATTGGTCAAATGCTAGCTCCCACACGAAGCTTCCCTACCACTGTGTGATCGTTGACACATCTAGGTTGTTAGGTCGTGGAGGTTTTCAACAGACGTAGAGAAAGTTGAAGTGTTGATGAGTTGAATCCAAGTTAAGATGTTAGATCAATAGTTTTATTAATATTACTATTACAATTCCTTTCCTAGATGACGTTGTAACAAAGTATACTTTTAACGTAATTCATTATTTTTAAAATTTGTTGCTGTATGTTCAGTTCTTGAGGTACTACAGCATTAAAAAATACGGGCAGAAGAACGGAAAGACGCATATCGGAGTTTAAGTAATATTTTAGGTTCAGAACAGAACATATGTTGTGTCCAAAGAGTGCCAACGAAGATGTGGGTTCTTCTCAGTACTCGTGTTGTCTTGTAGGAAATGCCATTCGGCATAAAGTCCGACAATTGTATCCTTATATTTAAGTTTTACATAAAGATAAAAAACAACTGTAAAATTGATACTATAAATTGAAAATATACAAACGCCAAGACTGCCAGTCCCAGTACCGAAGTGAGACAGGAACGGGTTGGAAAAGATGTCTATTGTAATAACGACTAGGAAAAAATCACAGTTAATTTCCTGAACACGTTCAATGCATCCTCCGCACGTACAGCTCCGATGGGTTTTCATCGCGACGAGTGACGTGTAGTATCGAAATTGAACGGTTTCGCCTGGAGTTGATTCGTTCACTTTAAAATTTTCCAGCTCCACATCAACATGTGAGATGTTATTTCGATTTCGCACGCTGTCAAAGTGGATCGGTAATTGCTATTAACTGGTTTTAAAATCAAATATGGTTTCTTCCATATTGGTTTAAAGCTTTGATAGGGTAGCAGTTTATTCACTTCTGATTTGCGGTGATTTGAGATTCAAATCACATTGATTTTATCATTTGTATGTCTGTATTAGAAGTTAATTGTCATCTATTATGAATTATTTTACAGGATTTCCACACGGATGAGATAGTAAGTAGTCTCATCCGTTGATGGATACTGGTAATCATACCCAATTATGATTGGATGGTGCTTGAGGTTGACCACACATTCGTTGCTGTCGCAATTACTGGTCACCTGGCAAGATAGTATTCGACCAGATTGGAAGATTTTGGTCTGAATTCTTGTCCTAAGGCCTTGCCCACAGCAGCAGAGGGACGGTATTTTATGTTGTTATATCGTTCTTATAATTGTTGTTGATGATGATCATTTGTTTCCAGATACGTCAACGCATGCAGATCCAGATAAATAGTTTGCAAGAGAACTTTGAATTGGTGGAGATTAGATTACGAGCCCTGCAAAATCAAGTTACCTCGTTGAAGAATTCTTACACGTTCATATTGGCGGACGAGGAGGATAATGGGGAATTCAATAAGATATCTACAGTTTAATATTTTAGAGATTTACATAAATTTTGATTTGTTTTACGTGGTCAATAAAATTTTATTTTTAATTAAAGTATCTTTGATTTTGGGAAACGGATAATTATATACTAAATGATAATTGTACTCCTTGTATCGTTTATTAGGGTTTCGAATGTACAAATGCCAAGCGGATTCCTTTAAAGATCATGCACTAATCACAAAGAGAACAAAGAGAGTGTCTGTTCGTCGTAGGTTTTGGCAAAGCTAATCAGCTAAGGTGGACCTGAGAAGGTCGAAGGACCGAAGAAGAAGCTGATTTGCTTTGCCAAAACCTGGTTTCAGTCAGAAATAGTTTTTTCAAAAAAGGCGCGAAAAGAGCTTTCCTCCTCCTCCTCGCCGGTGACTACTTACCATCAGGTAGCGCTTATCGCTAGGTTTAGATATAAACTAAAATTTAGATTTACTTTTAAATGCACCTTTATAAATGCATATAATAGTTAGGTGCTTACAGAAATAAGCACCTAACTATTTTATGCGTTGAATTTAAAAATCAATTATTTTTTCCTATCCGATAACTCCCTTTCTTCTAGCATAATTTTGTTAATAACTTATTTTGACTGTACAAGTACGAATAGAAAGAAATTATTAACTAAAATGCCGCCGTTTATGAAAATTTCACTGTTTGTTTAGGGTTCAAGTTTCTCGTCTTGCTCTTCAAAGCTGAAGCGTTTCTCAAAACTTTTCACATATAATAGCAATACCTAGTTGAATTTACATGCAACATCTCGATAACCTGTGTTGGGCGATACTAAGGGGAGAAAACACGTTGAAACTAGTGTTACCTAGAAATCGATAGTTTTACAATCGATACTTTTAATCTACAAAAGTCATAAAATCTGAACTTGGTCTGATGCACTATTGTGCGCATAGAAATTTAAACATTTTTTTTTCTTCTCAATAAAGATAAAGGAGAATCAGAGCCAATTTTAAACCAAAAAACTCATTTTAAAGAATGAAGAATATTTAAACAGGGCCCTTTAATAAGTTACCACCATGATAGCTATATTAAAACAAATATGAACAAATCACAAACACTATACAGAAAACTGTATTTACAATGGACAGCACACGTTCAATTTGATCATGAAATGTCAGTCTGGGTCTGCCTCGGTACCTACATCCGTCCACATTCGCATTGTATATCTGTTTTGTTAACCTTTCATCCATCATTCTTTCAAAATGTTATGAAAGTTATGAAGAGTTATCAAAGTGGAAGAAGCTAGGCAAGTATGCCAGAACCGTGCCGTTTGGCACTCGCTACTCTCTGTATACCCCGTTAGGGATTTGGCGTGAAGATGTGTGTGTGTGTGTGTGTATTCACAACGGTATAACCGCTAATAAGATACCTGGGATCATCATTAGTTAGGAAAAATGTTTTTTGCATCGCCCCTTGCAGAGTTGCTGCTATTGCAGCCTTTATCAGAAACCACTGCTGATTAATTACTAACCCCGTAAGTAAAGAAGTAACTAAATCGGTCAAACCGTTTTGAAGATAAATGGAAACATTAGTTAGGAAGAAGGAAAAGTGTATTACAGCTCGCTAGCGAGTTGCCATCGTAACACCTATCTAAGAACTCACCAATGAATTACAAACCTTTAACAGAAAAACGCATCTAAATATATCAAACCGTTTCGGAGATAAATGGGAACTTTAGTATGGTAACATTTTATATTTTACCCTAAATGCATATACCATCTCCGTTCCGTCGTAGGTAATAAATCTATTTTTTTTATTGTGCAAAGGTAGCAAACGAGCATGCAGTCCACCTGTTGGTCACTGCCTTCCATGGACATTAGTAGTCATCCCCAAGAACGACTGACCCAAGGTTGACTACAAATGCGTTACTACCTTTGAGGACTAAGATGTTCGCCTCGTTTGTAAGTATAGAGTATATCCTTTACTTGCAATAATACGCACATAAAACTCAGGACTTTTAGAAGTTATTTACCGATATTGCATTTATTTATCAGAATAAATAAAATAAAACGGTTGTAACTATTAGTAATGATTATGTAAAATGTAGATAAGGATATTTCGTTACGCGCGATCAAGTCATAAATAAACTGGTCAAGTTTGTGGGGTTACTCATAATACTTGTACTTCTAACAAATATCAAATATACCTACTAGTTTTCCAGGTGGTGGAACTCGAAATGAGCGGCACTTACCACTTACCATATATGCTCTTTTGCTATCTGCATTCAAATAAGAAAACTCAATCATATGATATGATAAGGCACGCCCCAAATATGAGAACAGTACAGATGGGGAACTCCATAGATTCCAACTTTTTTTTATTGTATAAAGGTAGCAAACGAGCAAGCGGTCTACCTGATGGTATGTGGTCACTAGCGCCCATGGACATCCGGAGTCATTCCCAAATATGATTGAATCGTACCTGAATTTGATCACAGATGCCTCGTATTTAAGTGTAGCCGGCAACCACGCCTTTCTAAACTGAAACACAAAGATTGCTTCACGGTGGATTATGTGGTACCTCCCCGTTTGAACTAAACGAGTTCAACACCTGGCAAATTTGAAATGGACAGCCTCGTTAAGATAATTTTATAACCATAAAAATTATAAGCAATTTTAACAACCCTAAAACAATATTTTTACAAAACCCGCCAATGTAAACACAACGTCAAATGTAATCTGTGAATACATAACTGCAATATTAATAATACGAAGATTTAGTTATAAATTTTGTTACACCTAATAAACTCCTACGTTATACATTCGACAGGCGCTCGCTAATTTGTCAACTAGGTACATTTTAAAGTTAAATGCAAAGTTTATTAGAGTGGAATAATCGTAAAACATAACATTATGACAGCACATCTTAGTCCGAATTACGCCTACGTTTTGTAGTATTTATATACAACAATATTTTAGAAAGCAAAATGTTGGTTATTTTGTCTAAAAAGAAGGTAGATATGCTACAACTAATTGCGCCTATTGAGAAATGTGATATGAGTAGGATTATTCTTCAAATGTATATCGCATATGGAGGCGATATACTTACGAGTACATGAAGATATACATTTACTATGGAGTAAACCCTATCCTATATATAAAAGAATATTACCAAACAGAACCGATATTATTAGATAATATTATTAGCTCGCGACAACTAATCATTTTATTATTTAAATTATATTTTGAAATAGTAACGGAATTAAAGTAGATTAAAAAGTATATTAGGTTAGGTTAGGTTAGGTTTAATGAATTTATTCTCAAAAAGACACATTGTCACTTACTTGAGAACAATAGCATCATAAAAGTTTTACAATTTGTCGTTCGTTACAATTGTATTATAGTTACAACATAAAAATATTATTTTTAAACAGTTAAAACTATAGTCTATAATTTTCATTGTCTGCTCGTTTTAAAGTTTTATCTGCGTTATTGCTTAACAAGACACTATTAACTGATATAATATTTACATAAGGTTCACGACCTATACATTATTTCGGAATTCGAAAACATTTTCGTCGATATTACTACAATTATTAATTCTGTGCATGAGTACAAAATCAGCACAATGGAGTTTTAACCTTACTTGCATGTTAATGAGCTTATCTTTGTTAGTTGACTGAATCAGAACGCCTACAGTATTTAAATAGTTAGCGCGCTTGTACAACTTACATTTATCTTGTGCATGTTATTACGAGCAATAAACATCATTCGGACAAGTCATAGGAAATACAAATAAAGGAGTTTTAATGCATACTGCATTTCCTTAAACAGATAGGCCTGCAAAAAAGTTGATAAATATTTAAGTTTTTTTATTCTGTTATTGATACTTGCAAGTTCTGTTTTAAATAATAAATCTTTTGTAACTCACAAATCTTATTTCGAAATGAACAGGCTTAAACTTAAACTTCGCACTGAAGCTATAACTCAAATAAAAATTATACGATACAAACATAATTGGGTCTGTTAATTTCTATTTCATATTATTCTTGTAAATCCTAAGGTATAAAATTGTATTTTTTAAATAAAATAAAAATTGTTAATATATAAGATTGATTAAAGTACATTATTGCAGTACTAACCCAATTCAGTACATCCGCAGTTCACACATTAGATTATAGCTCCACTCCGAATTGGCTCAAATTCTCAGCTATTTTAATACGTACAAAGCCTTATTTTATGTCAGTATTCTATAACATCTATTGTATTTATTTATTTAAAACCACTTTATTGTAATTAAACATAATTACAAAAGGCGGACTTAATGCCTCGAGGCTTTATATTATGTCAAACCAAATTCTGAAATAAACATGCGCGGGTAGGTCCCTGAGACGTACCATTACATAATCCAGAATATTCTATCGTATACGAGTAGAAGCAGCAAACGGTCTTAAAGTCTACCTAATGGAAATGACTAACAATAATAACCGTCACCGTAATACATCAGGTCTGATTGTAGTTCTATTTTAATCGCATTTTTTTTATTAACTGGAAGTAGCTAATAATTTAGGTACTAGAGAAAGTCAAAAAAATCAATAGAAGTATCAATAGAAGTGAATGAGAAGTCTATACATTCGCACTTGGTCAGTACGATGGATTATTATGGCTTAAATCTTTGTCAATGTGAGAGAGGCGACGTACTCAGCAGCGAGGCATTAATAGGGTAAAATGATATTGAGCATATCTATTTTAGAGAAAGTCTTCAATGATTAATTGGACTGCGAAAGCATCAGGCCCAATACACTCAAAATGTTGTGCTAAGTATACGTAATTTGTGCAGGAAGACTACTTATATCTTCTTCTATCTATCTATACATATAATAAAGCTGAAGAAGATCGAAAGTCTGTATGGAAGATATTCGAAAAATAGTTGCCTGGAGATACTTAGAATCGATAACAGAACACGTTTTAACAGTTTTTAGATTTTTGTCTGTTTGTCTGTTTATGTGTTTATTTGACCGCGCATCACGTAAAAATGGCTTAACGGATTTTGATGCAAACTTGACTAATCTGTTGACGAGACGCCAGGCCAGGTTTTAGGTCATAAAAATTCAACCCCTAAATGGAGGGGTAGCGGGCGGAGAAGCGGACATAGCTAGTACCTAATAAACAAAGACATTTAGCATTTCAAAAGGCAAATGGATATAAGTTTATAGTAGACATAATGTTCCGTATCATAAACTTATTTATTACGTGCAAAATACGCTTCTATTTTAAAATCAACTATGAATATAGTGATATGACGGTGACACTATAAAGTTGTTATTTATAATGTAGATTAACCTTCGGTATTACCAGCGCACATATTGATTGCAGATCGCATTTATACGACAGACAATATCAGTCCTCTGGAGTAGCAACTCATTAGTGTAATAAATAATTAATAACCCTTGTATGGGACCACCATGCTTGTCATTCATGCTGTTTTTCATGCTGATTCATGCTGATTTTTCAAAATAATTGCTTATTCTTAAAATAGCAATTATTTTCGGTAAAAGAAAAAATCGTGAGGCATCCCTAACGCCCAAAATATGTTAACAAATGTCTCAAGCGATGTGAAGTCTATCAATTCGCATTTGGACAGCGTAATTGAATAAGCAGGTATAGTCTAAATATTTCTCATTTTAAGAGGGGACCTGTGCTCACCAGTAGAAAAATAGTGGGTTGTAATGATGATTTTATCTCAATTGCAATATGAGGGCAGACAGTCAAAAATGCCATCTGGTACACCAAAGACGGCATGAGCGACAGTGACCATCCAATCGAAGAACTACAAGCTCATTTGCTACTTGAAATACCTATGAAAATATCGTCTATTAATTTATTGCCTGGATTGCGTAAGCCTTAGTTTAATTGTTACATCTATATCGGCCATAGAGATTAAAGATCATATTAAAGACCTAACGTTCAAGTTTAATAAATAACCAAAGTACCTATTTATGAAAGTTTTACTATTTTTCTACTATTATTATCAGTATCATTTGGTATCAGTATTTATACCGAAGTATTCCGTAGAGAAGCTGGACATTGAAGTTATAAAATCTCGCAGGCAAAGTCGCGGTCACAAATAGCGTAATGTAGTTTAACTACTGGTTAACTACGCGTTAACTATACTGGTTCGGCTTGGAACGGCCGCAGTTGCGCCCTTGTCGGGTTGAGGCCATGCCTCTCATTCTGCCTCGCTTAATGTCAACGCACAAGTACGACCTTTTTTATCAACTACATTTATTTTTATATGTTTTTTTTTATTTTCAGCGCTATGCTCTCGATCCGGCGTAACTCGTTCTCTCATTATCGTTCGCTTTTTAGAACGACCAAACTCTTTGTTTTCGCTGTCAAGTTCTTGCGTGGCTTCTGGATTGTTCTAATTGCCTTAATTGCACTAGGAAGCACCTTGTAACTTGTAATCGTATTGCGAATTATTCAGAAATCGGTCGGATTTGATCGGGTAATTGAAAACTGTTCTAAAATTGTCTCCGCAAAGAACAATTAATATTGTCTTCAATCCGATTAGGTAGGATCGGAGGGACCCTCGGGACTAAGCAATCAAATTACAGGTACGGATGCGATCCGCTATCTGTAGTTGATTACTTTTATTAAGTCTCCTTTTGTATTGAATTTTATATCCTCAAATAGTCCTTTATATTTTTAAATCCTTATTATAAGTAAGTACTATCTAAAATAACTTTATGAGACCTTTAACGAAATGAAAGCTTTACATGTACGAAAGAATATAAAACTGAAGTAAATCAAATAATGTAGGTATTATGTGAAGTCTTATTCTAAAAGTGCTAACAACTTTTGTATGTGGGCTTAGAATATAAAAAAAGTGTAGACGATCTCTACATATTCAATGTTTCATCATTATGTACATATAAATATTGCTCTTGTTATAAATATACCACTTTCCTGTATTGTATGTTGAATCTTGATAGCTATTATAATATAATAGTATATTATCTATACCGATAGTTATAATAATAAATAAATCTTTATTAGGTGTATTGAAAAGTAATGGTCAATTTAGGATTTTCTCCCACGTTCCCCGAGGAAACTTCGTAATTAGGTCCAAATGATTGAAATATACGACCTTATATTCAGGACTAATACCTACAATTGGAGATCCTTTTATAACAGTAGGTATTGTGAGCAGGTACTGTTCAAGTTACGAGTAAATTGACCTAGTTACTAAGTGGTCCACTACGGACAGGTGTTAAAACTACATTTGTAATTTTGCTCCATTGGGTTTTTTGTGTAAGTTTTTATCTAAATATCAGAAAGGTCAACAATAATTGTTATGAAATAATTATATCACGGCAGCTACGTGTTATACAGGAACTCAATTAAACGAGTACAAGGTTTAATCAACTCTGTAT
Organism: Polygonus leo; assembly: GCA_018250455.1. Taxonomy (NCBI): domain Eukaryota; kingdom Metazoa; phylum Arthropoda; class Insecta; order Lepidoptera; family Hesperiidae; genus Polygonus; species Polygonus leo. The sequence continues at coordinate 11,976 of DWNR01002875.1, forward strand.
TAAAGTTATTCGAGAGACGGATATCCGCTACATTGTACAATTTGGCAATTTCAGACCTTTTTGGTTTGTATTATTCTTGTTCGTATTTGTGATCCGTCATATGCGTAACATAATAATCATAAGGTTTTTTTTCTGAATAGAAGTGAAGAAATAATAAATGAAACAAGGAAGTCCACTCAAACACATATATTTTCTGTTTGATTTTTATCTTTTTTGGTGCTCCATTTTTTATTTAATCGTGTTTTCATTAAATTATAAATTAATACTAATAAAATAGTAAGGGGCTCGCGAAACATGCACTACTCCCGTAAATGGGCAATCGGGAGGTATCAGTTTCGGAAGCCCGGGCAATGAGCTTGGCATAATAAATAATAAGGTACAAAAGGGATTTAACGAAGTACCATCCGATGGTTTTCACACTCGCACGCACGCTCCACACGTCAACAGTCTTACATCTATAAT
>DWNR01002876.1:0-12437 GCA_018250455.1 Polygonus leo
TTCACGGAGGATTATGAGGGTGGCGGTGGTACCTCCCCGGTCGAACTACATGAGTTCTACCACCTGCTAAATTGATTTCTACCATCTGATAACAACTGTAAAATCATAATTAAACTATATCAAGCATACACATACAAATGACGTAATGCTGACAGTAGCAACTCATTTAAGTCGAACGTTACTCGCGTGTACAATTGTAGGTTATTCATAATGTATTCAGTTCACGTGTTGAGATATTACGATGTTTACCAGCACGCTGGTGTGAGATAAATTTAGAGTTAGATCGATAATAAACTTCCCATTTAGTTGCCATGGCTTGAGAAAAACATTGAAGAATCTATGTTTTTTCGTATAAAGGTAGCAAACGAGCATGCAGTCCATCTGATGGATGCTCACTGTCACCCATGGACATCAATAATGATCCCTAAGTACGATTAAATCATGCCTTTTGATCACAGGTGCGTTGCGGAGCCTGAAGAGTAAGATGTTCACCTCGTGTATAAGTATAGCCGGCAACCACAGCAGCAGCAGTGAAAGAGTTCCACCATTCGGGCCCTCTTTCTACCTCACTTCTCCTCTTGTATACCTATATGGAGATTAAGTAAAAAAAACGTGATAGAAACAGATTATTAAATTTTACAAATCCACTATTTTCCAGTGTGGTGTATAAAAGGGAAAGTTTAAGGTAATTTTCTTAAGTTTAATAAACCTAAACATTAGAAAATCTTGGCATTTGACCCTTTTTCTTCTGTAAGACTTATATACCCAACAGTGGGATAGTAACAGATGATGATGGCAAAGATCATAAATAGAATTAACATATAAATGATACTTTCAAGATAAGGTTATAATGCCGTGTACCTACGACATTATCGCAAAAAGCTAATTATACAAAATCTCATGATTGCTTATCTGTAGGTAATGGTTAATATTATCTTTATTATTACTTTATAATAATTACAATATCTATAAATACCCTAAAAGGTTAATTTAAAGGTACACACATAAACTATACTTCCTGAAGTAATTACTTAATACATCCATCAATAACTGGAAAATATAGGTATATATTATATTATAATATACAAACTATAATTATCACAATAACAATAATGATATGTAATTATTGTGGTTGTAATTTGGATACAAAATTACACTTTGATGTCATTTTGAATGACATAGAAATAAAAAAGCAAATACACGAAAAAATTAGAAGTGCGTGCAGGAATTCAAATTCAGACCCGGGTGAGAGATCGGATGTTAACCACTCGACTATCACTACTTCTTTCGATTAAATTCTCACATCGTTGTCATTTTGAAAATGTTATAGGTTTGCATGTTTCCTAAGAATTTTATCCGTCACCTTATTGGAATCGCTACACTGGTAAATTGACAAATTTCACTTCATGACATCTCTTAGGCTTGCAGCTTTCCCAAACATGTAATCTTTTACCTTTTTGGAAAGATTACCATAATATTTATAAACTTTCAAAAGGAGGAGAGTATGTGTTTAATATAGCTTTGAACAATGAATAAAGAAAATGAACACCCAAACAAATGGAATAACAAACTCTGACATTTCAAAATTCAATTTGGCCGCTGTAGATCTAATCTCGAAATACACGAACAATAAATAAGACACATAAATATAAGAATTAAGCTTGAACAGAGGTCTTTTATGTTGCAACACCTTTGCTCCACAACGAAGGTCTGATGACTCGTCTAAAATGAAAAGGAAAACATGGCCCTAGAGGCCAATTTTTGTATAAAAAAATATAAATTTTCGTATAACTTATAGCCTCTGGTTTAAACTTTTATCTCCTCAGGTTAGGATTTTTATTCCGTGGACCTTCTTAATGCAATCTTTGACTTGCGTTTATAGAGTTGGCATTGCCTGATTTTGGATTTTGGCGAAACATGTTTTGGCGATAAGATAAAGACGCAGATTGTTGTGAAGTAATATATCAGGCTGCAATTGATGGAACAAGCGAAGCTGTAGTGGAAAAAGTGGTCACAGGCAATCCATTCATGAACCTCAGATAGGATTGTGTTTAAATCCCACTTGTGGTCGTCAACAGATCCAGATAAGTCGACCATAAATGATCGCCTCTTATATCGGTCAACCATACATCCTCAATTAAAACCCAATTAACTAATAAACCACTGCTACACGGCATAAATAGGTGTGGCATTGGTAAAGTCCGTGGCGAGTATACAGATTCTGATATACTTGCAATTTATGTACCTTACTGAGCATTACCTATCAGGCGAACTGCAGGCTAGTTCACAACTCGAATCCTATAAAAAGATTGAAATCTCATAAACACTGAATAAAGAACTTTCCATCCATCCACTTATTTTTATCGGCAAGCGTGAGCGACGCACCTCTACACGTGTCTATCTCAGACTTGTTTACGCCTTAATCTAACATCTCGTTGCCTTGTCTTGTATTTGAGGATCACAAGAACCTTCCACAGTTCACACAACTTTTGCTTTTTTTGCTTTAAACCTAAGGTCTATAATCCCGTGCACTTCAGCACGAGATATAACCTTGTCGATTGCTTCTAGCAGCATGTCTGTTTGCTGTAGGCACACCGATGTAACACGGAGTACGGTAGTTATGTTTTATTGCTCGCCTGTTTGGTTCGTTTCATCCAGCCGTAGTTTCACGTGTTCCATCTCTGTTCTTCCTGCTCGGTTAGACAGAGAGGGGATGGAGAAACTCGAAAATGTGTCGGGTTAGTTTTATGGAGCTAAGAGCGGTGCATTCAATGATGTCGCTATGTCGCTAAGGAACTCGCTTGCTTAGACACGAGTGTTTGCATTGCATTTCACATCAACTTTGTTGCATGGACCGGTTGGTTTTAGACTTAGAGCACGGAATAGGAGTGCAGAGGGCCGGCTTCATATAATAAGCAAAAAATTGTTGCTTACACGCTAAGTGACAAAAGGATACGAGACGGTGCTACGGTTACATCCATTTTTGCAGCGTAGCAGTTTTTTATTAACTAACTTGTATTTTAACCTCGTTATAGACCTCAGTAGCAATGCACTTTATTTACAGCTTCGAATATCTAAACTGTAAATAAGTAGGACTTCAATGTTATCTGAAATTGGCGACGTACGGATGTGAATGTGAATCTCGATATCAGTAAGAAAAAAGTACCAGAATTTGGAAGAAAAAATGAGAGAAATTTCGCGTTGCACAGGCGCTAGCAATGCACATTCCATAAACATCTCAAATGTCTACTATTGGGATAGGGACAAAATAATATATAATAATTTAGATTTGACCTTCTGTACTCTTCCTATTTCATGCTAAGCAATTCCTGTATTGTCACTCAGACATCAGTAGTTAGGTAGTTACTATGTATAGTATAGCGTTACAAGATGATTGAGCTAAATTGACTCTCATTTGCCTACACATCGGCTAGACAGGCTGGCTTCATGTCTGTTAATCACTGACCATTTCCTGCTATTCATTAGTGTATTAGTATCTAACAAATTGTAACTTCACTCGATTATTTATGAACACAAAGACAAATATGGTAAGGGATAATATACCCGAAAGAAATACGGTGACCTTAAAAATAGTAGAGAAGAAAAAAGTTCGGAACTTTCAAGAAAAGTAAAATTTCATCAATTTAGCCCTTCTGCCTACAAGAATTATTTATCGGCCAAAGTATTACACATCCTGTAAAAAAGAATAGTCTACTTTTTGGACTTCAAAAGGTAGTGTCCTGTAAGACAGTCAACGAAGCTTTAGCTGTAAGGTCCTGTTGACGCCTCTAACTAAAAACTCTTGAATTTAAGCAATTACAATAAACGAGAATGGACTTTGTGTACTTTTTCTATTTCATTATAACCTAATTATATAATAAACACACACACACACACACATCTTCACGCCAAATCCCTAACGGGGTAGGCAGAAAGTATCGAGTGCCAAATAGCACGGTTCTGACATACTTGCCTAGTTTCTTCCACTAGTTCAATATAATTTTCATATAACCTAATTCGACCTTCTGTAATTTCTATTTTGCGTTACGCGACTCCTATATTGTCACTCAGACATGAATAGTTCCTTACTTTTGTATATGAATGTTCTACCAGCCGACATCAAACAAGATGATTGAGCTAAATTGACTCTCATTTGCCTACACGTCGCTAGACAGGCTGGCTTCATGTTAATCACTGACCACTTCCTGCAATTCATTATTGTGTTACACTGTCGTATTATTATATTATGGATATAATGATTATAGACATAATAATAATGTAGGATTATTATCTAGTAAGTTGCCATAATAAGTGGATTGTTGTTGATATATTTTATCTTCATTTGTATTTACTTACAGGGATATAATTACGCTATACTGTATATTATAGCAATTAATGTTATATGTATGTCGTCTAAATATAATTATTTTTAATGACAAACGTATTTAAAGCGGTAGATCAGACTAGCAGTTGCCATGGCGACTCCTCTGCACTGTGGTACGCACGGCACTCACAAAGAAATTTCAGTCTCAAAAATATACGCCAAATGTTTTGTTCACAAACCTAGACATATACGTACTATTCATTTTCTAAAATATCTTACATTTAAGACAGATTTTCTGTACAAAATAGTTGCAATGTTAAGATGTTGTTATTATTTTATTTTCCTAGGCGATGATGGCTCTGAACTTTTTGAAAAGGAGTGTACGTACTACGATACAATATTATCAAACCGTATGTTAATGTTTCAAACAATATATTGTTAAACTCGATAAAGGTCGTCGCCTTGACATTTCTGCTGCAAGAACAGTGCATAATTTAATACGTCTTGGTATAGTATTGACGACCTACTATATACCCTACCTAAGGTGTACAAGGCAAAGTGTACAAGTGTGGTAAGTCAAAAACATTAAATTTTAAACGAAAATTAAAATATTAAAGTTGGTCCCCATAAAATAAACCAACATATTGATATTACACCATCTAGTGGTAGTTCAAGGAATTACACATAAAAACATTAATCTAATACTTTAATTTTATTCTTGTGAAAGTTCACGTCACACTTATAGGCTGATTTAATTTATAGTATGAAAATGGCAAATAAGCCTACCGTCAACTTGAAGGCCTTGGCCACTTAGGCCACTGCCGTTCACGCACATCTTTAATCCACCTTAAATATGATTTAACTATTAAATTGAAAAGCAAGATATTTCGACTGGAAACCACGCCTTTCCAGCCGACACAAAAGAATTACTTTTCGGTAATAATGAGTGTGGCGGTAGTTTCTGCAACTGTACGAGTAACTCAACCACCAAAAAACAAGTACATCATATTACTATTCATATTATTAAAAGGATACCTATAACTTTACTACAAAAACAGACTTGGAACCTTTTTGTTAAAGTGGATATTGGATCTATAAAGCTTTAAACTTGAGCATCGGTTCGCTTAGCTTTTCTAAATGCATAGAGCATTACTTAGGTAAATTTATTCTTACTTAGATAACACGCTATCGTGTGGCAGTCGTAACCAATTCTATTTCAATGTTTGCAATGTTGTAAGGCATAGAAACAAGATTTTCCATCTTAGACGAGAGTGGAATATTTATATACTAACTAGCTGTGCCCGCGGCTCTGCCCGCTACCCCTCTATTTAGGGGTTGAATTTTTATAGCCTAAAATCTGGCCGGGGGTCTTCTTTACAGATTAGTCAAGTTTGCATCAAAATCCGTTAAGCCATTTTTACGTGATGCGAGGTCAAATAAACAGACAAACAGATAAACAGACAAAAATTCTAAAAACTGTTTAAACGTTTTCTGTTTTCGATTGTTAGTATCCCCAGCCAACTATTTTTGGAATATCTTCTATGTACAGACTTTCGACCCTCTTTAGCTTTATTATATGTATAGATGACATTTTTTATATGGAAATAATAACACCCATCAGTATTATGTAAAAAAAAATTACTTATTATGACAATGATATTTTTGAATTTAATTATTATGACGTCGTTTGTACGGAAAAGTAATCTATACAAATAAATAAAATTGGAGTGTCTTTAAGAATTATATAATATAATATGAACGCGGACTGAATTCCACGCGGGCGGAGCCGCGGGCACTGCTAGTTCTAAAATATAATTCGATCAAAACTTCTCACAATAATTCAACAAAGGCAACGCATATGAACTACGATGTAAATATGAAACAGATCATTTGCATAAAGATAGATTACGTGCTACGATATCTAATATGGCATACATTGTTGCTGAATACAAATTATAGTATAGTATTAAATACACGCGTAAGCGTAACATACGTTGGGCTAGACCTATAGGGAATTATATGTTATGTGACTCAGTATAGTATTAGCATTACACGCGACATAGATACAAAGAATAAAATTAAATAATACATTACATTTTTGAAACCACATGCATGCATGGTTAAAACCAAACAAATTTGGAGGTATCAAAGTTTTAAAAGAATCTATCTATATCAATTTCATATTTAAGTCTTACACTAAATAATTTATTACATTATCCCAGATAATATTACAAATTAAGAAAACTAGTATTGATTTTATAACATGTCCAGTTCATTGTACCTAGAATCTTAAGAAGATCAAATGACGCGAGTTAAGTAAAGAAATAAGATTGATTAAATCCTAAACCTTTTCTGATAAAAGCGTAAAGATATTGACACAACATAAGTAGTAATAGCAGCATCAAGAGACTGAAACCCGTAGCCCAATGGGACTTAAAAAAATAACCTATTTAAATATTTAAAATCTCACCATCCTCATCTGATAGCTTGAACACCCCAACACCGAAGTCCTGAGTCCCCCTATTCTCCGAGCTGCTGTCCAGCGGCTGACTCCTGTAGTGCTGGCCCTCGAAATCCGTATCCTCAAACACGTCAAAGGCAGAAAACCTGTGTGCCTCCGCGTTCAACTGCAAAGCCGGCAGGATCGGAATGGTGCCAAGTGATTCCAGTACATCGTTCAGCCTGGAGATTGAAAATTAGGTCTTAAAGGTATAACAATCTGTCTGTGTTTGCTTGCGAAAGGATGCACGAATGATTTCAATATGTAGTCTTATATCGGACGGAGCGCATCATTTTGAATTAGACACCAATCCTGTAGGCGGTTGTTAACAAGTAGCAAACTAAGACTTTGCGTTGCTTTACTTTAACTTTAATACGAATGTATATAATGAGGTGTAGGCTCCTTTTTTACACCCAAAAATACGCGATCCGGTTCTGTCACTTGAGTAATTAATCAATAACAAATATATAATTAAGAATTGAATTACACAAAACTTAAAGTAAATAAACAAGTACATATTAATTGTACTTTATTCTTAAGACAAAAGGCTTGTGAAGAAATGAAATAAAATTAATGAGACTATTGATTTTAATTACGTACATAAATAATTGGTGCGTATAATTAAATCAACTAGTCATTATTATAATTGCTTTTAATGATTTTAATTAAAGACAATTATTGAAATAAATATAAATTATTCTTAATAAATGTATAGTACAAAAAAATACGTACGTTTTTAACTTGTCTGAATACTCCTCCTTTTTCTGTCGATGTTTCTTAAATGATTCCTTAAAACTTCTTGACCTTTCGCAAAATTCGTTGAAAATATCCTCTAAGTTAGCGACAACCGCGGTCCAGCCCTACAAAATAATTACTAATAAAACTCTAACACAGATGTACAACGCTGATAAAATGTCTTAAATTAATAGTTCCTCAACTTAAGAAAAATAGCAAGGGAATACCCATACTCCTCCTGTACTATCCTTTCTCACTCTCTTTCTCCCAGGTTCAAACAATCTGCATATTCAATGGGTTCACTGCTGTTTTTGAAGTTTTGAAGCAGCATATATAATTACTAATATTCATTAGTATCCTTGGCATTGAAACAGCTTATTTATCCACATGGACAATGCAGTCAGAATACTATACTAATTGTATAATACTACGAGTATATTGTGTTAGATAAATAAATAAACAATCGCAAAAGCAAACAGATTACACATAAATCTGCTTTTAAAGTGTAAACTGACATCAAAACACTGATAGCGCACTTTCTAAATATCCTAAGATAAGGTGAGTCCGCTGTACTACTAATCTTAAACAAATATTTAGTAGAAGATTCGCCTCATGTTGGTTAACAATGTGAAATGTAAATAAAGAACTGGTCAGTGTTTGTGATACGAATTTATAAATAGGTAGTGGAACTACTGATTGGAAAAAAGCATAGGTGATTATTAGAGAAGAGAATAGAGTGTCATGTTACTTAAAGACTGTAGAGTAATATTTGTACAATTTATGAATATCTATGTAGTTTTATTATAGATGTCATGGATGGACGTGGCAAGTCATATTTACTTTTTCATTTACTTCTCCAATATTATTTTAAAAAAATATACATAACATCCACATAATGTTTTCAATAAATCAAAAAAATATTAATAATGATTATATGATGATATGAAAAATTATCAAACAATTTTCATCAAGGCACATACATGGAATGTTTGACCGAAGATTAAACAAGACATCCTTGTTGATATATAAAACAAACTAAGTAACAAACAAACAGTTGCACCTGCACTCCGCAGGTTGTCGCTCCTAAACAATTAATAACTTATCAATACCATTTATAAGTTTCTTATAATTATAAAAACAAAACTATTTTTACTTAAGTAATTATAAAAATTACTTAAGTAATTTTAAAATAGAGATTACAACTGGTGTTCCATGTCCACCTCGCTAGGTGGATATGGAACCACACCGCCCCCCACGTCAATTTAACAAGCAAGTTAGATTCTTGGCCAGACACATTTACGTTTTTAAGATCTCACAGTCATTCACCGGTTTCATTACAATTTAAATAATTATTAATTTCTAGTAAGCACATAACTCCGAAAACAAGACATTGTAAAGGCTAGTCTATGGTCTTGGAATTTTTGGCTAGAATCCCCATTGCAAAGTAATAGAATCTAAATCACTTATTTTTGCAATATATACGAAACTTGTTTATCATTGTATATTGTAGTCAAATTTACATATAGATAGAAAGTGCATTAACCTGATGCTGCAGATGTTGCTCGTGCACTAGCTGCTCACAACTCCTGGAGACCTCATGAGCATACTCGCTGAACTGTTGAGCGAGGTTCGCACACGATATCACCGTCCGCACGTTCGCCACGGATGAGCAACACGTCTCCACCGCACTCTTCAGCTCCGCTACCGATTTGCTGTCAAAGGCACTACGAGTATCGCTTCGGAACTCCCCTGTACTTAACTCCACTATTGGACTCAAATCACCGCACACTAAAAGAAATTTTAAATACAAATAAATTACTATACTATCAATGACACTTTTATACAGGAAATAACATATATTGATCTTAAAAAAAATATATTGACTGCCATTTTGTTAAAACTTAGTATGTATAAGCGTGTTCAAATAAATAATTTTGTTCTACATCTGGCACATTAATCATAATAAAAATGTAAGAAAGATTTAATACAATATGTATATAGTTTATTAATTTATATCTTGCATAAATTATATATTGCCTAGTTTGGAAAGCACTTATCATCATCAACAAATTTTGTAAGGGGCAATGCCATATTTTTAAGCTTGTATGAGATTATTTGAAAACAAAAAAGTCTCAAATATTTTTACACAACAAATATTTAGAAATACTTGACTTATCTTGTACAATAACAACTCAAACTTTTATACATGTTATATTTCAATAATGATATTTTAAATTACTATAACTTTTACTTACTAGAAGGTTTAAGCCGACTGTCCTTTACAGAAGGTTTGCTGAACATGTATATCGGATTGGTGTCTGTGCCCGCACTGTATGAGGACACCATGTGGTCCGACAATAACACCTCTCCACCACTCACAAGAAGCACCAAAGAATTTGCTGGTATCTTGGTCTTTCTTTCTATCGCAGACTTCAAACTTGCAACACTAAAATTTGAGGCACATGTGAACATTAACAAAGAGAATAAAACTGCAAAAAATTCAATGTGAATAAGGAAATACAGTACAACAAAGGAATTTGCAATGTATCAAAGCGGAGTTAAAATATACCTACATAAGAGAATTTTCATTTTATATCATTAATATGTATGTAAAAGTGTTTGGTAATAGATTATAATCTATTGAATAATTATTCAATACAACTTTACCTTTGCAAAGTAAGGTTCATGTCATATGTGGTCATTTGACCAGCGTCCACATGAAACACATACAACATCTTTGCAGTTTTTTTAACTGCCTGGCGCTATATAATTGACAAGCCGGTGACTATTAGTAACAGTTACATTTGTATTTGAAAACCCATGGAACTGAAATGAAACAGACATTTAATCAAATGTTTTTTTATCATTTAAAAAGATACCTATTGAACATACAGTCCACCTGTCAACTAGTACCCATGGACATTTTTATTTAAACAAAGTATGATGATGGAAACATATCCTACACTAACTTCTGTTAATTACAGTTGCATTGTTGTCCCTAAGGACTGAGATATTTGCCTCATATGTATGTATAGCTGGCAAGCACACCTCTCCAAAACCTAAACATTTATTTTAAGCAGGATTATGAGTGTGGCAGTGGTACCTCTGTAGTCAAATAACACAAATTCTATCATGTTTCCAAATGTATGAGCACATGTAAAAATTTTGTTGTTTTATGCATTAAAAAGAGTAAATGTGTACATCACACTTTTACAGCATAATCCTTTAAAAATTAAAATTACAATACCACATATAAGTAAACTGTCTTATCACATCCTACCGACAAAACTCTAATACAAATGCAAAGATATAACTAAGTTACTAAGAGATAGAAATAGATTTGATAATATAACAAAAGATCCCTAAACAAAAATTATAAATTAAATATTCCACCACCTATTACACCCTATTCGTTTTATTGTTAATAAAAAATAACCATCATTAGTAATAAATAAAATATTTATTTATTTGAAAACCTTTTCCTTAACTAAGAAAGGATTATGTTATTCCAAGATTACTACGCGCAATTCCTTAAACCATTAGAATTTTAAAGATATTCTGATGATATTTTTTTTTTCGAATACAGATGACTTAAATAATTGTACACAATAATAAATAATATACTATCATATTATAGTATCAATTTTGTGTGAGAAAATTCCGCAATTCATTAAGATTCTGACAATATGACAAAAATAAAATCCCATTTTAGCTACAAAAAGTATGGTTCTACTAGATTGAAGAGAAACATAATAATAAACAGTAGTAACAGTACGTATTGACTAAAATTAACACTTAACGTCAAGAGCATAGGAAATTATTATAGTTTTATAATATCACCATCAATTAATGTAACAGCGCGCACACAAGATATAGTAGTCAAAAACATTTAAATCGTAGATTTCTATCAAAACGGAACGTGTTGTTTTTTGCGTTGGAACAACAAAGATCCAATACTTACACAAAATGAACGTCACTTAATATCTCATAAAATCACGTCTCACACTTCAGCGACATCAATTAAAAGCAATTGAGATCATTTTATGAAAATTACAATCACATGAGAACGATAAAACTCCAGAAAACCTGAATTTTTAATTTATTTTCTTGGGGTCATAGTCATAATACCACCATTGCTTTTTGATAGATTAGACGTAAACTCAGCTGACATTTGTAATGTTGCTATTAAATTTATTGATTATCTGTATCTACATATGTTAACCACAGTCTACAAATATGTAGTGTATAAATATTTTATAAATAAATATTTAGTGTGTATCCGATAATTTTCAATTACTGACAATTAAAAAATAAAAATACGTAGGATAAAAATATGTTTCTTACATCTTTCCCTTTTTGCGCGCAATCAATATGATAAGTAGATTTTTTGCGGTATGTCATATAATAATACCAGCTTCAATAAATCACCTTATAACAAAAAAAATCCTACTAATTATAAATGTAAATGTATGATTGGATGTTTGATACAGTACCTTGAGTACTAAGTTTAACATACTATATATAAAAAACTGGCATTTTTTCGTAAATCGCCAACATCCGGATTTGTTTCCTAAAGATGCGATATTATATATGTCTTATCTACACTTTCTTTAGTCTTATTCGTCTTTGTTTTACGCTAATTAATTATAAATAGGAAAATAGATTGTTTCTATTGTGATTACTGTGTTATTTTGATCAAGTCGGTATTTTAAGGTTCCCTACACAAAGGATGTAAACCGGATCCCTATTATACTGTTACTAAGACTTCTCTGTCCGTTTTAGCATCCGTATGTGACACGTACCTATCTATATATATAAAAATGAATTGCTGTTCGTTAGTCTCACTAAAACTCGAGAACGGCTGAACGGATTTATCTT
>DWNR01002877.1:0-12435 GCA_018250455.1 Polygonus leo
CGGCAGTGGCCACTTACCATCAGGTGGACTGCATGCTCGTTTGCTACCTTTACACAATAAAAATAAAAAAAAAAAATTAATAAAGTATCCGAAAATAGGAACATTTTATTATTGTTATAATTTATTTGCATTACATATAAAATGGAAAAAATACGCCATCTCATTATTTAAACCAAGGTAATCCGAACTAAACCTCAAGTATTTATAAAAGATTATATCGGATACTGTTTTTGCAACACATATGCCTTTACTGTTAAAGAACAATTAAAGTCGGGTCGAGTCAAAGAGCAGCGTGCCCGTAGACGTGTCGCTTGGCTCATTAGATCAGAGCGTGAGGGAGCTAATGAGACGAGATCGTATCACGCCCGATCCAGCACACTTTCACGTTTAAGGGCGGCCAAAGAATAAAGTGTAATAAAATAATATATAATTATTATCACTTCTGTATCATTTGTATCTTATACTAGGGAAAAGAAATTAAGAAAAAATTTGATTAAACTCCTTTTGCCTCCAAAAATGTCTCCTTTTGCCTCTAAAAATGGTCAAATCCTTCTGCCTCCACGCATAAATTTTAAGCGCTTGTCAATTGTATATTAAATTACAACAATTAATACATATAAAGCATTTTATTATTCATGTATACCCCTAATAAAAATGTATGCCGACACATAAATTCCGAAATAAACATGTAAAACCATAATTTTGATTTTCTTCTGCAACCGAACTATAAGCATGTGACAGTCCATGCCGTAATGTCAACAAAAGAAAGATGTTAATATGAAAAAAAAAAACACATTTATTTTTGTTCTATAGCTCTTATACAGTTTTGTATTTGAATTTGCGCACTATCAACCATATGTAAACAAACCTAAGCATATTTCAGCAAGCACATTCCAGAGAAATACGACGCTTTCCGTATTTAGGTAGTCGTTGCAAGAATTAAATTACGATAAGCAAGTGCGAAATTTGATACTCGATTGCATTAAAATATTCAAGAAGTTGTTTATTGTCCCGGTATATATAAATGTAACCGATTGGATAGAAAACGGTTTTGAAATATGTTCTTATTTTTATTGTATGAATGTGCAAACAAAATAGAACCCTTATATTTCAGCATGTGTCTGTCAAAAGTCACTTTTCTACGAAACTACAGGACCAATTAAGTTGAAATTTGGCACACAGGTATTTCTGTTACCCAAACTCAGACTTGTAAACATAAAATAGTAATTTTTGATTATATGGGTGATTTTCAAGGAATTAATGAGACAATATTTTTAAGCTGTGTTGTGTGACATATCAAATAAAATGACATATAAAGAATCTTGAAATGATATTTTTTTTTAATTTTGTAAATAATTTATAATAACATAATTTAAAAAAGCTACAGACGAAAATGGACTATTTCCCTTAATTTCAAAACAACAATAATGAAAAAAAAACCTTTTCTAAAGATTTAAGAAAACAGGAGAAATCCAGGATCTTAAAATAACTTAGCAAATGTCTTGATTGCAATTGTGCGTTTGCAATTGTAATATATAGAGAAAAATATATTCTACAACAGTTTATATATAAATATATCCTAAAAATATATATCTAGTAATTTCCGCATAACATCGGAAGTTGGAGTGCAACTCGAGCGCACACAGAGCAGGTCAGTGGGTAAAAGGTGAGTGCTCTGCGTAAGCCAAGCGCAGTGGGATGCGAGTGGGTTTCGACGCTTTCTAGTTTGCGCCGCGGTGTTAGTTACTGCAATGCACCAATTATGAACTAACGTAGACGATGTTGGAAGAAATCTTCGTAGACGGGTCTACTGTGATACTTATCAAGACAGTAATATAGTTTTTTCTTATTGGTAATACAATTACAGCACGAATTATTATACCTACCTCGATGTCACAACTGACATATTTTAGAGTTCCTTGCGCAAAGGATATCAACGGAACCCTATTACAAAGACTTCCTTGTCCGACCGCCCGTCAATTTGTTACAGGACTGTATCTTATCAACCGTAATTGTTAGACAGTTGAAAATTTCACTATATGTGTATTAACTTCGTCGTTATAACAACAAATACCAAAAATAAAAAGAAAAAAGTAAGAGGCGATCCCCATAAACATCAGAAACCGGTATTTTGGCGTGATTTCTCGCTTAAATATATTTCGCTTTACGTTAATTACATTGGAAAATATACGAAATCGTTATAGCCATAGCGCTCATCTATAACCAATTCCAAACGGTTACATATATAGGTATAAGGCCTTACAAAGCGGTAACACTATAAACCATTTGGGCTAAATACCAAAGTGTAAAATTTAGAGTATTTAGAGTACACGAAGAACACATATTTTATATTACGACTGATTTATTTTATAATACCCTCAGCATAAAAAATAAACAATATGTGACCTGTACGGCGACATACTGGTGCCGCGGTAGAGTTCCTTAAATTAAATTTAAATTTTACTATGCTCGGGTTCTTACAATTTAATATATTGCTGAAAGTTGTCTGAACAAGGATTATACTGTTAAATTTTCCCATTCTAAGGGGAATATCTAGAAATAAGGGATAAGAAAGAAGTGATATTAAAGGAATATTTATTTGTTCATGGCATTTCAAGGTAGCAGTAGATTTATTTGGTTTGGAATTTAATACAGAAAGCTTTATACCGATTTCTAATACACACTATTGGTACAATATAGGACGGGATTTATTGCTATCGATCTGTATTGATTTATTTAGCCAGATGGTAGAACTCGTGTAGTTCAACCGGGGAGCTACCACCACCCTAATAATCCTCAGAAAGTTGTAATCGCCGTCCATACTAACACGCCATAGGGTTAAAAGATATCTGTGATCAGTCTCAGATTGTATATTCAATCGTACTTGGGGTTGGTTGTTTCAGGCAACAGTTGCCACTTACCGTGAAATGGACTGACTATTCTTTAACTATCTTTTTGGAAAATATCAAACATATATTCCAGTCCGTTCACTCACTCGTCTCTTAACGACATTATCACTTGTAGAGATGCACTACATTATTGGTACAAATCAATAAGATTCACTACGATCGAACTGTATTTATAACATAATGAAATACATATGTAGGTAGCCGCTAGGGATGTGTGTTCGTCCTACGAACATTCCAATCCGTTCACTCACTCATTTCTTAAAGTCATTATCACTTATAGAGGGGCACCGTGCCGTGAAATTACTGTTTCCATGCCCATTATCATCTTGCTTCCGAGTTCGCGATAACCAATAGAAAGGGACAATGACATATAACACTATCTATGTACTTATTAATGTCTTTAATTTTTTTTCAATAACTTCACGAAAATTCGCGTACTAAAAATATAAAAGTGCTTACAATAAAAATGTATTTGGTTGGATATAAAACTGTATCAAAGTACTCGTAGTGTCTTGTAAGCCAAATTAACTTTATTTATTTAACGTCTAAAAATAGTTAACCTTCAAGATTCCAAGACATCACTGATATTTTGTAATAACTGTTATTTTGTAGTACGACTAAAGGACACCAATAATAAATCTTGAAAGATTTTGTTGAACCTTTAGACAAATATTGAGTGATGTTGTAGTAGTATTAAATAATTTACAAATAACAAACAACACATTCGATAGTAAAATTACGGTAAAACCCGGAGAAAACCGCGGACCAAAAATATAGCTTGTTCAAGAAAATAATTAACAAAAAAATTAATTACCCACCTTATTATTTATCTTGATGGTATAAATTAATAGCCCCAATGGAGCCATATTGCACGAAGCGTTGGACTTTTCTTATACTACCTATTTCTGAATTAATTACTTTCGTCTTATATTTTTTTTAAAGATCAATTAAGCCAGACATGACACAACTTAATCATTTGGCCGCCTCTGAATGTAATAACTTGTCTACTTGATGGCTATCTTAGTTGAACGAGATTTGATCTGAAAATCGGTGTGGATATTTCCAACTAATTGGACGTAACATTGTAATCTTATTACAATACCACATCCACATACCAAGCTTCGTTTCTATCACAACCTACTGGTATCCCATTGCTGGGCACACGTCTCCTCTCGCAATGAGAAGGATTTTAGGCTAAACTCCACGGCGCCGGCCAAGATCACAGACATAACACAGACATAGGTAATAAAAAATAGAGATGAATAATGATATTGGAACCCGGGCCTTCCGCGTTAAAGGTCGGATTCCCAACAACAAGCCTATCACTACTTAAATATAGATAATTTTAATATTGCCAAACAATTACGACATAGTAGCGATGGCAAATAATTGGATATGTAGGTATTACAGTCATGTCCTACATTCAACTCAGGGACAATATGTTAACAACGATTTTATAATACTGACATAACAAAGTATTACCTAATTGCAAGGATGTTTTACATGTATGTAACGTATTCTAGAAGCTAGAACAAATTAAACCCTTTTGGAAATTTGGAAATTATTATCTGTTTTCTATTCGTTTCATAACACAATATTTCTCGTGTTAGACTACATTTAATCTGTAATAGACATCCTAACATTATAAAGTTAACTGTGTCTTAAAGATTGGTTCTTTCAGTAAGATTTGACGTCATGTCAAATAATCGGAGTAACTGTAAATTTAGTTTGCTAAAATGCCTGCGTGGTAATTTTAAAAATTGAAAATTTAACTTAGTTTTATGGCATATTCATTGTGAACTATTTTCAATACTTTCGGAAGTCCGATACGCTATAGAGGTTATGTTACAACTCAAACTAGTAATAAAACATTGTGGCATGGACTAACAAACGAAATCATTTGTAAATATGTAATCAATACATAGTATAAAACAAAGTCGCTTCCCGCTGTCTGTCTCTATTTATGTTTAGATCTTAGTCTCTATATATCTTGCATAACATAGTAAAAAAACTTTGAAAATATTTTATATGGCAGAACAACGTTTGCAGCTAGTATAATTCAAAATATT
Source organism: Polygonus leo (assembly GCA_018250455.1). Lineage (NCBI taxonomy): Eukaryota > Metazoa > Arthropoda > Insecta > Lepidoptera > Hesperiidae > Polygonus > Polygonus leo. The sequence continues at coordinate 4,979 of DWNR01002877.1, forward strand.
CACAACAATACAGATTATTGACACCCAGACACTATTATAAAGATACACAAATCGATATCATTACCAATGAATATGTCCTCGATTCTGAACTAATTGTATAACGTTTCGGTCACCATACAGGAACCGATATTTGTGGTCAATGAGTATTGATTTCAAAGGGCAACAGCTGGCAACACGCAAACCGAAGTCCTTGTACAGAATAATAAATAAAATGAGTGTTACACTTAATTGTATTTTTCTGTACTACTTGTTCGTTACCATGTTATATTAATTAAACAAAAAATCGATAATATAATAATAAATGTACAGCAATTTTTCAATTATCAATTAAAGTTATGAATGAAATTGATCATTGCAATGTTAACAGACTTCGGGCATATGTAGGTACATTTTGAAAATTGAACGAGAAGAGACACAAAGAATATATTTTTTATATTTGTAACTAAACGGACCACCTGCTTTAAAGTTGTGGACGTCGCATATGGAGCAGACACAGCTCGTATTTACATGGCAGGCTTTAAAACAGAGCCCTTTTACACCAATTTTGAAGAGCCCTTTTTATCTTAGTGATCCAGGGGCACATCACGTATGCGGTAGGAAGTTTCACGCACATTAAACACAGAGGATCGCCACTTGTCCAACTGATGTCTATTTGTCCATGAGAAGGAATTTGAAATTTGCTTATAACATTTATGAACAATGAAATATAATCCATCATATACACGTATGTACATGTAATATAGCCTTATTACTTGGCGATTCGAGTTTTCAGTACAGACACCGAAGCACAAAACCGATATAATATAGGTTGTTGTGTAGGACAAAGTATGTGTATTTGATATTTTTACCAGATTTTTGCTAAAACTGAGTACTTTGAGTACCTCTATTCAGTCAATTCCAGGCGTAAACGCATTGAGCATTAAATTATCCCAGACATTGACAGAGCAGGTGCGGGTTCTGGTTGTGCGTTTACCTTCGATGGAGAAATAGAGAAAAATAAACCAGCGCGGTCATGCGAGCCGCCACGCGAGCCCGCTCCGTGGTAATGGTTTGTGGAGTCCTCCCTCATGTAACGGGTACTATCGTACGCACAGGACACCATCAATTGTGCTAACATAACTAAAAAAAATTGAACAAGTGCTTACCGAACTATCGTACGAATAATTTTGTAAATTATTCGTACATTAACAGTATATTTATTATATTAAAAATAGATGAGTTATAATATAATATATAATATATTTGTTGTTATGAATACTAGATTAGATTGTTATGAAGACTAGTTCAAGGGATCTAACTTGTGACTAACGGACTGATGGAGGGGCGCAGAACTAAACCTTGATAAAAAGGTCCCATTGGTACGGAAACATCATGAGGGGACCGACATGCCTGAGAGAAGAAAAATATCAAAGATCTAATCTAATTTGAACGTGCCAGTGTATTGAAAATAATAAAGATGCTTTTAATATGATAGACAGATTCCAGTACAAATTAGGTTATAATAGCGATGAACCAAGTTTCGAATACGATAAACTATAACAAACGCGGGATTGATAAATGAGGTTGAACCCCAATGCTTTTTCCATATGTGTAGATAGGTATATCCCCAGAATTCTAGTTACAGTCGTTTTGTTTGCAAACTAACGGCATCCCCAGCGCTGTGACGAATTGGAGACTTAACGATTGTCCGAATCCAATTCAACGTGCGACTACACATGTGATATTTCTGAACAATGTTCTTTGTATTCTGTTTCTAAAGATAGATAGATACTGCCAGGTGGTAGAACTCGTTTAGTTCGACCCGGGAAGTACCCCCGCCACCCTCAAATCCTCCGTGAAGCAATTTATTGTGTTTCGGTTTGGAGAGACGTGGTTACCGGCTATACTTATATACGAGGCGAACATCTTAGTCCTCAGGAGTAGCAACGCATCTGTGATCAAATTCAGGTATTTAATCATACTTGGAAATGATTACTGATGTCAATGGGCGGCAGTTACCACTTACCATCAGGTGGACTGCATGCTCGTTTGCTACCTTTATACGTTAAAAAAAGATAGACGCATATATAGATATAGTCAATTCAGCTTAAATATGTTTTTGCATATGTAGAGGTGTTTATGCACACACCGATTTGAGTAAAACCGAAATGAACCGGTTTGCGCTGCTACATGCCACGCACTCTCTTGTCAATCACATAAAGTAACGTTAGAAGCATCATGTCATGTCATCTTGTTTGTTGAAATATTCTTACGTATTAAATTAAAATTTTAAATCCATAACTTTAGAGGAATGGAAAATTATTGTTTCCATGCTATTGAAGAGAGAATTTTTTTCAGAATAGAGACGAAAAATTTAGAGGAAATTCATGATTAAAAATGACCTTGTTTTTTTATTTAATATGTATGCAACGTAACTTTTAAAGTTAAAAGTTACGTTGCATACATATTAAATGCTTATTTATCGCATAACCGCACACCACTACATATTCAAAAAAACGTCTCCAAGCTGATTTTACCTCTATCTACTTCGCCGTATTCATACAATTACAACTAAAAGTACTTATGAACATTCATCATAGTTTTCCTATTGCCACTCGTATCAGAATGTGGGGTATCTCGATTTTGTGTGATATATTGTGTAGTTAACCTTGCGCACCAAATATGGGATTCGGTACACATCTTTGAGTCCTTTTTTACAACTACTTTTTTACAAGTCCAAAACATGAAAGACTCTTCGACATGTTCTTTAAAAGTATATATATTACATACATCGCTCTTAAATATCAAAAAAGTAATTAGTAATAGACGGATTTCTGGTGCGAGAAGACCAAATCCTACCACTAAGTTACCACTGTCTCTAAGATTACCTAATTAGATCACCCAATAATATTTAATAAATAATGTGATTAATTCAATTTATTCATTTAATGTCAACAAGTCTCATCAACAAATTAGTACTATACCAATTACTACAACGTGCTACAAAACAAAAGTTTGCTGTACTCTATTACCGAAATCGAATTTCCATTAGCAGAGTCAACGCTTCAAATAAATAGTAATTTTATTACCACGACACGTGATTCTGTCCAATTAATAAGACTAATGGACTTTAAATTCAACTTTACATATTTATAATTTACGCGTTTCCAAATTAACACGAGGTTGACTAAAAATGTCAAAACTATGCATCTCGAATACATCATTAGCATGCCATTAGCATAACGCGCGAGGCCACGGCGAACAACTAGTTAAAATTAGCATAGCAAATCACTAAAGTTTAGTGCCCCTTTAGCATTCATGTTGTACAATTTCAGAAATGAGCTGAAATATGGATTTGCATATCAAAATTTGTCAGTATTAGCGTAATGCTATGTATTCCGACCTCCCACGCTAGTTTAGAACCGATAACAACACTGTTTTCGAAATTGTGATCAGGGAAAGATTACCACTTGTTTTAATTGTAATATTTAACACTAGGTATATATTTTACCAATTCTCAAGGTAATTAGTCGGTTAATGCGGAATGAACGTACCTGGGGTTGACCACAGATGCGTTACTACTCTGTGAACTAAGATGTTTGCCTTGGGCGAAAGTATAACCAGTCACCACGACTCTCCAAAAAACCGAAACATAACAATCATTACAGGAGGATTAATAGGGCAGTGATGATCTCTTCATTACATGAGTTGTATGTACCTAGCAATGACAAAAATCATTTATTACCCTTTTATATTCACATATAGTCATTACTTTTTTAATGAAATTATAAACATTTTTCGTTATTCTACCCCAAACTCAATCAATTTGCTTCTCGCTACTCATTCGTTAAAACGATTATGGTAACACAGATTATGGTTAACTTAAAATAATTTATAACAAGTATGTATAATTATTCTCAACTCGGCACTATAATCATAAGAACGTGATCTTTTCATGCTTGCGTCAGAATCTGGTAAATTGCCGACATCAAACAAAATCATGCACAACAAAATTTATTATTATGCTTACCTACTTAATTATGTCCTAACAGCGAATGAAGTTACTTTTGTTTACACAAGACTTTTTGTTTAAATTACTTCTCCAGTTCATTACATTTCCAACGCAACTATTAAGGAATAACGTAAGATACAGTAATCATATATGAGTTATTTTTTTAAGTAGTGAGATATAATATTGAAATCATCATCAGTGAATATAATATTAATGTATGTATCTACCGCTTGCCACCTGCTCCTACTCGGGACATCATCCCCTTTAATGTAATTTAAATTATTATTATCAGTTACCGTCGCATCTGATGCAATTTCCTGTAGACAACATTTTTTAAATAAAAATTGTAATATTGGAATGATAATTATTACACTAGGGGCATTGGGATGTGTTTGTTACCTTACTTATTAATTAATTAGTAGAGCTCATCTCGTTTACAGGGATGTGATCGCCGGTCTTACAGGGGGAAAATTCGTATCTTAGTCTTCAGCAAAGTGTATTTAACTGTCAACCATGTAGGACTTAATGACCGTATTTAGGATTGTTCATCGAGAGTAGGAAAAAAGTGATAACTTACCATCTACCATACCACGGAGGTATATCGTTTTCTAAATTGTAAAAATCTATGTGATAATATAATATACTGCTTCAGTATTGACGCAAATTCAGGTTTCGAAGGCTGTCGAGTCGAAACTCGAGAAACAAAGTCCGTATCAAAAAGAAAATATGAACCTACAACACAAATAACGTCCATTAAAAAGCCATGCCCAAACCATAATAGTCGGCAATGCAAAAACGTAACTTAACCGTTTAACGCTTAACGTTTTCTCGGATCTTTTGTTAAATGTGACGGGTCAAAGCAATTCGGGTGTGGACGATTTGTTCCCTTCAGCCGCTGACAGCTGGCGGACAGGCGTCGAGCCCCAACAATGATGGCTGTTTAGTTACGATTACTCGGTTATTACAGCTCACCCTTGAACCACAAACATCAGCTATTGAAGCAGTTATAACGAGCGTTGTGATCACTTCTGAGACAATGCTGGTTTAGTCTTTATTCTAGTGCATGAATAATAAACTTGCCATCTTAGTTGAATAGTAAGTTAAATTCGCACATAGTTTTCGATATTAGATAAAATATGTGAGAGCCGATTAAAAATATTATCGTTAATCGTATAAATACAGTGAATAAAGTATATCTTTATACTTTATTCACGGTATTTCTACGATTTGTATGTTGTATATTACGATAAAGCAAATAATACATTAACGATGTAGGCTTATAAATAAAGTTATTATCTGTTTAAACAACGTTTTTAAACTTAACTAAAATACCTCAATTATGTTAATATGCCAGTAACACACAGAGAGACAAATACACAATAAGCAAGACAATCTTCAGATTGCAGCTGTGCCGGGAATCCACGCTGAAAACCGCAAACTAGTATTGTTACCATTATACCATTCACGAGTCGTTAGTTACATTAACGTATTAAGACTATCTATATAAATTATATCAGACTATGATCTGCCCGTGTCTACACATGTGGTATTAGACAATTTTATCATACATTTCGAATTTATTAATAACCAACCTGTTCAACGTTCGTTGAATGTTTCAATTAAAAAATTGAGGTTTGAATCGACATTAATTTAACTTTGAGATTAAGTTGGCCCAACTTGAGATTCGGGATAAAATTGCAATAAAATCGTTAGTTTCGGAGTTTATACAGAACATACGTGACACAAGATTTTTATATATAAACAAGAATTTCGGTCTCTTGTGTGAGTATTTTATTTTTTAGTTTTGGCTGACTCTATAAGACTATGTGTGAATCATGTAACAATATGATTACAACATTTTATAATGATCAAATAAGTTTTTATGGCATGACGGCCAAACAAACAACATTCGCATTATTTTATAATATAAGTGAGGATTAGTTAATAATAGAGCGAAGTAATTTTCACTACTGTTTAATGATCAGAAATCAAACCAATTCGCTACATTTACTCTTTGCTTGATGTGAAGTTTACGTTCTCTTGTGAAATAATTAACACAATTTTGTTAAAACGTCTTGCATTAAGTGTACGTATCAATCAATATTTGTAAATTGGTTAATACAAACAGTAAATACCCACAACCTACGCAGAAATATTTTATACTACGACAATACTGGCAACAAAGTAGTGACGTGTCGGATATCCGTATCTGTGACTATTTTGCGGATCTATTACGGATCTTTAAACGTATTAATATTCAATACATAGATGAAATTATACACGCGGTTGTTTTACATTTACTAAAAATCTCTTATGTACGTGTTATTAACCAGTGTTGGATTTTAACATTTGCCGTCAGTAGGCTATTTAAATTTTGCTGCCCCAATACTCTAATTCGGTATCATAGTTCAAACGAAATATTTATATTTTAAAAAGTAATTATTTACATAATAATATTTTTATTGTCAATAAAATTGCGAGTTTATGATTTGTTCACTATCGTCCTCATTACACCAGTTTGTCTCATTATCAGTATGATTATGTACTAGGATATTAAAAAACAAATGCCGCCCTAGGCAAATTTGTCGCCCTAGGCTCCAGCCTACTCAGCCTGCTGGTAAATCCGGCACTGTTATTAACACTATAAACAGCAACATTTATCCTGGACAAATATCGACGATTAAAGAAAACAAGTGGCGACAACTATCAAGATCACGCGCACCGTCATGAATTGAGTAAGAAAGTTAAGATCCGTATCCGTATCCGCAGATCTTGACACCGAATATTCGTATTCGGATCCGTATCCGCGGGTATCCTTTGTTAACGATCCGGCACATCACTACAACAAAGGTGAGTAACCTTCGTCGTATTGAAGTCAATACCTAGCGCTATCCTCTCAAAATATATTTAGCTTAAGCAACACGATTCGTCATTTTGCGAGTGCTACCAGCGAGAAGTGTAAATATTTATTTACTCTCCTGAGGACACAACCTGCAAGTGCCTCAACGGCTCATAACAGACGATTATTCTCACATTGCGATTTAACGACAGTGAAAACACAATGCGTTGGTAGTATTAGAAACTCGATAAACTAGCATAAACGTCCATGTTGTTTGAAATATCCATTTGCATAAAACGTTTTAAAACACTGAAAAAATTAGGTACCTAGTTAACATCAATAAAAAATCAATAAGCTGGACATTTAATAAAAATACGGCCAAATGCAAGTTGAACTCGCGCACGATAGTTTCCGATCTGTAAAACGGTTCAATATCTATAAAAACGGCAAAAATTACGTTTGTTGCATGGGATGACAACAGAAATACGTCCTCTGTGAAAATTTCAACTGACTATCTATTACAGTTCATGAGATACAGCCTGGTGATAGACGGACAGACGGACGGACACCGGAGTCTTAGTAATAGGGTCAAGTTTTTTTTTTTTTTTTTTTTGGTAAAGGGAGCAA
>DWNR01002878.1:0-12432 GCA_018250455.1 Polygonus leo
CCCTGAAACAAGACCTACCTAACAAAAAAAGAATCACCAAAATCCGTTCATAAATGACGGAGTAATCGGGTAACAAAAATACAAAAAAAAAAAAAAAAACATACGGTACGAATTGATAACCTCTTCTTTTTGAAGTCGGTTAAAAAACAGAACTACCGATTGTATTCATAGCAAGTACCTACAAACTTCCCCATTCAACAAGTTGTCGCGTGATAGAGAAGTATTGTTTTGGGTCAGATGTGACTTGGATGTTCAGATAACCTCGACACTGTTGATTACAAACCCATTCATAGTAACAACAGAAGTTTATACATTATGAGCATCGTCAAGCAAAACCGTCCGATGGACACAGGGTCAATCCAACGATCGGTCCAATAATTGCGAAATGGTGGTAAGCGTTAGGTGTCCCCAAACCGTTATCGCGATAGACAAAGACAAGATACTACTTAGTACATAACATAAAAACATAATCCATAAATATTGCTATACTGACAAGGTCTTAATTATGTTGTAAATGTAATTAGCATAATTATGCAATAAATGATTTCATTTCATTTAATTTCATAATCCACCGAACTATCTAGATCCGGCTTTTAAAAGTAGTTAAAAAGAGGAAAAATGTCGGAACAAAGAAAAGAACTCTCCTAAGCGCCAGGAAAATGGAGACTTCTACAAATGTCCTTAAGAGCGGGGAAGTCAACAGAATTCCTTTCTAACAGGATCCATTAGCGCCTGTCCTATTCAATTAATTAATAAAAATGGCAAGTGGTCACAGTTTATGTGAATAATATTACAATAATATGAATATTTAATAATATGAACACGTATAAAAATATTTGTACCAACCACATTTGCATTTAAATAAACAATTATCTTCTCACGACAACAGTCTTACTTTTTATTTCATAAATCCATCACTCGTTTATTTATTTATAATCTATACATATAATAAAGCTAAAGAAGATCGAAAGTCTGTACGTGGAAGATATTCGAAAAATAGTTGGCTGGGAATACTTAGAATTAATAACGGAATACGTTTTAACAGTTTTTAGATTTTTGTCTGTTTGTCTGTTTATTTGACCGCGCATCACGTAAAAATGGCTTAGCGTGTTTTGATGCCAACTTGACTAATTTGTCGAGAAGACTTCCGGCCAGGTTTTAGGCCATAAAATTCAACCTCTAAAAGGAGGGGTAGCGGGCGAAGCCGCGGGCACAACTAGTAAATAATATTACTAGCTGACCTGACAGACGTTGTCCTGCCAGTAACTTTAAATTTATAATAAAAAAAATTACGACATTAATGGAGATGAAATATAGTCTATATTTTAAGTTGGATAACGTTACATATTTGGTAAAATTTCATTAAAATCAATTTCGGAAATTAGTCTGGACAAACATCGTGGCACGAGATTTTTATAAGGCGATGTCAATATTTTTTAAATTTATAATTTGTTTCCATGCTTTCAGAAAAGACTCAACCCCGTTTATCAAGAATGGCTCTACAGCGATCATCACGAAGACCTCCATGCCAGAGAAACTGCAGAAACCAAAAGAAAACCGAGGGAAGGCCTTCAAGCAAGTGCTGGCTTCGTTCATCGCCAACCTTGGGACCATCAACACTGGCATGGCCTTCGGGTTTTCTGCCACAGCGTTACCACAGCTGAAGAGTCCTGACTCTAGCATACATATTACTGAAAGTGAAGCTAGTTGGATTGGTAAGTTTTGTGATGTAATATGTAAAAATGCCGTGTCATAATATTTTTCCACATTGTACTTCGAATCTAATTAACGGTTCTAATTAAATTTTGCGCACAAGTGTAACTCAGTCTATCTTATCTATGATCTGTCTCTCAAGATGGATTAATGCTTTCTGATCCAATAGGTGACATTTTTGTCATTATTTTCTTTAAAGGCAGGGTGATATTTTCTCGGTTCCACTAGCTTTTTTAATTGATGTAGCCAAGGATATTATAATACACCTCATGTAGCTTGGCCACATTTGTGGCTTGGACATCTGCGACTATCCTGAAATAGGAAAGAGATAAAGAGCAAGTAGTGTAAAAAGTATAGAAAGAAATGTAAATGGACTTGAAATGTGTGAAACTTGTGATTCTTCTTTCATTTGATAGGGCTTACATAAGATTGCCAAAATAAATGAAAAATTAATGTATTTTAAAATGGATATTTTTTTATTATCCTATTTGACTTTACAGCAAGTTTAAGCGCAGCGGGCACACCAATAGGATGTATTGTCAGTGGCTACCTCATGGATTCTATTGGACGGCGACTGACACTCATCGTCACCGAAGTCCCGCTCATCATGGGCTGGCTTCTGATCGCATCAGCGCAAAATGTTATTATGATTTATATCGGTAAGTTATCGGTAAACTTATATTAAGTCGATGTACCCCTATGTATATAAATCGGTTTAAAAGTAAATAAATAAATTCCAATTGGCATGTGTTCGTAATTCTTATCTATTTGATCAGTTTGACTGATTTTGATAGTTTTTGTCCCTGAAGCGTAACTACTTATAACTGGAACACGGGACGACACTCTTCATTTAGATTGCATTGCATTTTTCAAAATCTCTCCTTCAAATCCAGTGATTCATTAGCAAATATCCATAAGCTACAGTGAATATTTACCAGTAAGTGGACTGCCCTATCGCTAGGAACACAAACAAAATAAAAAGGCGAATGTCTCACGGCACATCACGCCCCGATTTTCCTTCGTATTAACGTAATTCAAGTCCTAACATAACCTTACGCTTACAACTACAACTTACGCTTGGCCAAAGAGGTCAACTTTAGCCTACATCAATCTTACTTTGAGATGAGGGCCGTGCTCCTCATTCATAAGGTCCTAACTTATGTTTTCAGGTAGGTTACTGGTAGGTTTCGGATCTGGGATGGTGGGTGCGCCAGCCCGGGTGTACACTTGCGAGGTGTCGCAGCCGCATCTCCGCGGCATGCTTGGTGCTCTGGCTTCGGTTGGTGTCTCCACCGGTGTTCTGATACAGGTAACTAGAGTAAATTTTATTGTATTAACTATTACTTATCGATTAGATTGAATGTGATTTTAAATTGATACGATTGGTAGTATAAGTATTAGTACTTATAACATAGGTAACCCTCCAGTTAGAAATGTAAGTTGAATTATTATATTATTAATATAATAAGGGAGAGCAGAGAGCTAATTTTTTTTAATAATATTGTACTACAAATACATTAAATTAATAAAAAAGACATTACACACACTACCGTACGTTTTACGCATATACGAGTATATTTATATTTACCTATACGTAAACCTGATAACAAATTATTATCTGTCACTAAATCTCAACAGTAATCAGTGCCATACACATCGTTTGTTTATTCAAAAATATGTACAAAAAATGAGTTTCTTTATTTTTTTATGCTCGTTTTATTATGCTCGAATTTCGGACATACAGCGACCACTAGTATAAACTATTAAGTCAATTGTAATTTTCAAAGCTACTTGCAAATGCATTACTACATCTAAATATCGTCTAAAACGTAATTTTGAACGCGTGTTCATATTGCCATAATTTCTACAAATTCATTTGTTCAAGCCTTTGTGAACAAATGTTGCTGTTGCTAAGAAAGAATTTTTCCACGCAAACGACCTTGGGCTTATTGTAATTTGCAATTCAAGGATTATCATAATTATCTTTTACGCACGTAATGAAAATTCTGATTTCATTTGGATGGATTCAGATAAATAAATGTAAGTAAAAATGAATAAGGTGGTAGAACTCATGTAGTTCGACCGGGGAAGAACCACACCACCCTCATAATCCACCGTGAAACAATTTATTGTGTTTCGATTTGGAGAGGTGTGGTTGCCGGCTATACTTATACACAAGGCGAACATCTTAGCCCTCAGGTAGCAACGCATTTGTGGTCAACCTCACGTACTATTCAATCATGCTGAGGGGTATTATTAATGTCCATGGTGGCAATGACCACTTATTATCAGGTGGACTGCATGCTCGTTTGCTATCTTTAAGAGATAAAAAAATAGATACTCGTATTAGATCTTTTCAATACGTGGGCAACGTACCTAAACCTAATAGAAACTGAATAATGGAATAGATGTGTTTTTGAATTCATGAAATTGCCATAGCTAATAAAATAGCTACGAATAGAGACATTCATATTTTCTTAAATTATTCATCCGACCTACCTTCTGATTTTTTTAGTCATATACAAATTATCTTGAATTAAAGTTAAAATGCTATATTACCACAATTCCTTTTAATTTCATCCATCAAATCATCCATCCATCCATCAAATATGCATACAGGACAGGACACCGTAAGTAAAATATATAAATATTGGTATAACCGTTACTTAGTATAAAATATATTATAAAATCCTTAAGAAATTATTTACAATAATCTTATCGCTTACGTCACATACACGTTTTAAAAGATACGTTACACATAATCACAGCAACTATTTGAGTAAAGTTATTTTAGCTCTACATACATAATAATGTAATTTGTTTCGGAATCACTACATTATTGTCAAACGTATTGTGTTGACAGTGTTCGAATGTAAATGGTAATTAGTACGACATGTCTTTGTTTATTGTGTTAATGAATAATTTGTGTTACTTCGCAAATTGTCAGTCCGCTATAAAAATGATTTATCTAGCTTATTACTTTTAATGTTTCGGAGTGAATGTACTGCTTTTATGGGACTGTATTAGCAAACAAACATGCACATGTAAGGACAAAAAGCAAGGTGTTGCGAGTCACTTAAAAACAAGGCGAACATTTGTCCTCAAGGGTAGCCATTAGCCACGCTCCTATGGTCGAATTCAGATACTATTTGGGAAGGTTTCCAATGTCCATGGGCGGGAGTGACAACTTATTAAAAACCGGAAAAGGCCAGTCAAATTTGTGCATAAGGAATTTCGTATCATCGTACAATGTTTATCTCTGTACATTTTTAAGAATACTTTAGTAAAAATCAAGAGAGTTGTAACATATCACAGTTAATTTTAATTTATGAAATTTGTTAAAGGGTTGTAGACACTGTAGTGTATTTTCACAGACGGGGGAAGTGGCCATAATAAGAGGATCCCATTTGTACACTTACAGTACGGAATCTTGAAAATCATTGTTACCAACACAAGTACATTAAACCAACATACATCATAACTTAGAAAGACAATATTTACATACAGAAACCTAACTACGTAAAATTTCATCTCGTGATAAGCGATACACGTTAATTGCATCTATTACTTTGCAAATTTATTCGCAAATTTGCTGAAGAACGATCACGCGCTACCAAATTAATTATGTACACGGCGCTCATAGGTAAGGAGGTTGTCACGATTCTTAAATATTGTGGCGTGGTGTGACGTGTGGTGGTGTGGCCGAAGAGACACTCCTCCATGCTGTGAGGTAAACGGTCCAATTAGTGGATCACACGACTTGTAATCCACAATAAACATATAGCTTCTGCCCACGTATTTTTGTATTACGTAATTTTGTTATGTTTTCTCTATCTTTCGAAACAGTTTTTTATGATGAAAATGTACGCTAAGTCCTTTTCTGTTGTACTCAACATATGCTTATGTAGTTTTAGTTAATTTATTTCTTATGTGACTATTTCCTTGCTGTTATAATATTGAAATCATGATTCCTTAATTTTAAAACTATTTATCGTTTCTATGTTTCGGTCTAAAAGATGTGCTGACCGGTTAGTCCTATACAAGACCGGTTAGTCGTCAGGAGCAACTTAATAGAAAAATTGAATAAAACTTAATGTTTAGAAGCACGGTACGTTTAGGTCCCAGGTTTGACCCTGATGGACCTCTTACTAACAGATAAAAACTTTCAGTGCTACTAATGTTTTCTGAAAATAATAAAAATGGCCTATTCTTTTACAATAAAACATTTCCACCTTTATTGTTTTTCATGCTGCGATTATTTATCACTTTTTTAACGGTTTAATAACTTTAGACTTTTAAGTTTTAGTTTAACAAACCTATGGCATATATATTTTCAAAAAATTTCAGCCAGAGGGCTTATGCAGTGCGACTTTGAGCAGAATGTAATTTCATTTTTGTCTATACCATGGAACGGCAACTGCTTAAAATTCAAAACGATGAAATAAAACAGCTAACTCTACTATATATTATTTTACTGTCTGAAATTACGAAAGTGAAGTGCTTGAACCCATAGCTAGAATAACATTTGTATACGTGTTTTTACTTTTAATATCATTAGCACACAACAAAGTCAACAGACTACGCGTTATTTATCAAACTTGATGAACGATAATTGAAAGGCAAAACTGTTTGTATACGTAAAATTAGAACTGTCGTCGCAGTGCACAGAATAACAAACATAGTGACAAGATCTTATTAGATAACCAAACGGTACGTCGAAGGAAAATACGTGATATAATAAACAACCTCGTGATAGAACGGGGCGTAAATACTGAAGGTTTTTTTTAATCGTAAAAGGTAGCAAACGAGCATGCAATCCACCTGATGGTAAATGGTCACTTGGACATCAATATAATTATCCCAAGTACAATTAAATCATGCCTAAGTAATCAAAGAGGCGTTACTACACATGGGGACTAAGATGTTCGCCTCGAGCATAAGTATAACCGGCAACCACGCCTCTCCAAACCGAAACACAAAAATTGCTTCACGGAGGATTATGAGAGGTGGTACCTCCCCGTTCGAATTAAACGAGTTCTACCACCTGGCAAGGAATTGATTCCACTCTTTTTGCCGATGATCATTACAACTTATTATTACATCACAGCTGGAGAGTTGGACACGGATGTCCTTTCAATGGGGTTAATGTAAGAATGAGATTAAGAAGTCGGCCTCCAATTTGTCCAAGTGCGAATTGGTAGACTGTCGATTATTGCTGAAGGTTAAAAGCAATTAGATTCCTATTACATCATCATCAACCTATTGCTGATCAAATTTTGGGAGCGTTCTCTCTAAATGAGAAATCTTAGTTCACAAAGATGGCTTAAGCATTTGACTATTGTAATTTGTAAGATGTATTATTTACATTTTGGAATATTTGTTGCTGAAGATATACTATTTTTTGAATAGAACAATCTTTACGAAGCCGATAGCCCCTCAATTGTTACAAAAAGTGACAATTATTTCAAAACGCACTCACAAATATTAATTAACATTTTATCTGGTATTATATCATTACAATGTAATAACGAAATGTTATCTACAACAAATGCTTAACGCAACAATGTACAACAATGATGTATTACATCAAAACACTTTCTTTCAAATAAATAAAAGATTAATTGTTTGATATTTTAATTGCCTTTAATAGGGATTACCAATATCTTATCCTAATATTAGTTTCTTTCGGAACGAAATAATTTACTGTTAAACTTCATTTTATCTAAATAGGTACATAGGTACTTACCTATTTAGATAAAAAATAATCAGCTTGATTTTCTTATTTCTACTTAATAATTACGATTAATTATAGGTATATTTAGAGTAACATTATGCTAGTCTTGTTTTCTCTGTCTTATTCCATAGTACTATATCTTACTGTACATTTATTAGTAGGTACCCAACACCGCCTACCAAGAAACTCCAAGAAACCTACAACACCCAAGAAACCACTTTAATAAGCTATTGCTTTATTGATATTATTTTTTGTAATACTGTCCTTAGATATTCACTGCTAAACGTCGCCTTGGAAAGGGTACAGGCTATACATACGACATTCTGTAATGAATTACTGACTAAACGATTTTATTTCCTTTTCATTACAAATTGTTAAGGTATTATACACTTATGTACTATATATTTAAAGCAGGTTTTATTGCAACACACATTGATTTTTTTATTCCACAAACACAACAAGTACTTACCTTACATATCTAGAATCTTAATCGCAGATTTAAATTGCAGTTTGCTTTTTTTGTAACACTGGCTAATTTAAGTTTTATCTTTTCCAGTACATAATCGGCAGTGCAACCTCATGGAATATCCTAGCAGGCGTGAGTGCGATAGTGCCCATAATATCTCTGCTCGGCATGATCATAGTGCCAGAAACTCCGAACTACCTCTTGAGTCAGGACAAACGGGAGAGAGCTGAGAGTTCGCTGACAAAGCTACGAGGGTCTACTTACAACGTAGAAGAGGAGATACAGAAGATGATAGCATTTAAAGAGAAGAATCATGTGGAACCGTAAGTTGGTTGTATATATGGTCATACAGTTATTAAATTAACATCAATAAGTGTTATTAAAATAAGTTTAAAAATCGGTTTATATCTTAATAATAGGTTCATAATACTATTATAATGTAGCTAGTGCACAAAATTTTAATAACCAGCAACGAATAATTCAAATAAAAAAATATTATGCGAAATGTTAAAAAAATACTATTTATTTTTCATTAGAAATGATTGCAAGCACTTGCGGACTGTAAACTTAGTTTCTAGACGACGAGAATAAAAGATAATCATTGTAATTTGTCTGATACAGAATTCTAAAGATTTTAATAGATCTTTCAGTAAATAGCTACGCTTTACTTAAGTGTTTTGCACTTGCCCGGAGAATATAAGTCGTATTTGTTTGACAAATATTTGTTGAGCTCGAACGCAAATATTTTGTTTCTTACGTTTTCTTCTCTAAAATTGGTTTGTGTTGTAAATATGAGTAAAGTCACGATTCTAAATTTTATTCACGAATTCACGATTAAAACAATGCGCGGAAACGTCAACAAATAGGAATATTTGTTTGTTAATTTTATTATGGAGATTGATTTGTACAAAGTATTCAGTACACATGATTATTTTGATAGTTTACTATAATAGGACCGTATGTAGAGATAAATTGAACCTTTAAAATACGTATTAACGTAGGTATTGTTGTATTGTGTAGTAGTAAGTAGTAAATTTTGTATTCCCGTAATCTTTTGGTTGTAGTTAAAACCGGTAATTAGTAAAACTTTTTTCATTGGTTAATGAGAAAATTTATGCCTTTTAAGTTTTTGCGTAACCTATATTTAATTTGCAATACATATTTAACATATTTACACTCAAACTGAACAAATAGACGTTTATATGATACGTACGGGCTGGCAAACCGTTTTTGTCAATTAAACATACAACATGAAGGCAAATTTACAGAAGACAGTTTTTCCAGGTGGTAGTGATACTCGTGTAGCTCGCCTCCGTAAAGTAGTACTTGCGTTTTGGGATTGGGGATGGGTACAAACTTTACTTATACACTATACTTATACTTTTGCCAGGTGGTAGAATTCGTGTAGTTCGACCGGGGAGGTATACCCTCATAATCCTCCGTGAAGCAATTTATGGTGTTTCGGTTTGGAGAGGCGTGGTTGTCGGCTATACTTATATACACGAGGCGAACATCTTAGTCCTCAGGGGTAGCAACACAGCTGTGATCAAATTCACACAGGTATGATACAATCGTACTTGGGAATGAACATGGGCGGCAGTGACCACTTACCATCAGGTGGACTGCATGCTCGTTTGCTACCTCGTCAACAAATCGATCTTAGTCCTAGGTGGTAGCAACACATTTGTGATCAGCCTCGATATGATTCAAGTGGATTACATGCTTGTTTGTTACCTTTATACGATAAAAAATACAACATAAATGTACCTTGTATATACCATATACCTTATCAATGATGACAAGGTATTTCGAAGTTATACAGTAAAGTCATATGCCTAAAAGCATTACAGTAAACTGTGTTACAACTAAAAACTCGATATTTAAGTAAATCGACCACCACCATCCTAAATTTCAACCATGATAATAATTAACATGGGTATATGTACATAGTATCTCCGAGACTATGGAATCCCATACATCATTAATTAGAACATATTATCATATACAGCCATAACTTCTCGCGTGATATTTTTATTATATATTGCAAATAAATAATATTCTTTCTAATTCTTGAGAATAGTCTATTTGTGGAAAGGCTCTTTAAGTCCTTTTATATACCCTCGAATGTGGACATCATTTTATGTAGATCGGTAGGGGTTATAAGCTACGAACGCGTAAGAGACAAACTCTTATACTAATACTAAATAATATTATAAGAATAGACAATACTGAAGTTATAAATAACTACCGCTGAGTGATTTTCCAAGATTTATTAGACATGTCTCCATAATAATGTCCAAATTTAAGTCGAGTATTTATTGCGTCTGTATTGGAACTACGCCATTGCAGGGACATTCCTGAATAACTGTTTCATACCTCACCACCATATGTTACATAAATTCATTAATAACTAGCACACGTGACTTTTTCCTATTTTACTGTAAAATACTTATCCTTTCAAGAAAGTTATATTAAAAATAATTGCTGCCGGTGTGATTTTAATATAATTTCTTTCAATGATCTCAGAATCAGAATTCAAATCAGAATCAGATTTTTTTTTAATGTCGCAATTTGTTTGCTTTTTATAGATATGTACAATTGTGCACTATTTCAAATAATAAACAAGCATTTTATTGCCGTTATTTTATGGAAATGACATAGCAGACCTTGGCAGACACTTGCCAAAGTTGGTACTTTGGCATGTGTCTGTCAAGGTCTGATATAACTCTATAAACCTGCCTTGTCATCAAAACCAGTGGAGTTCTGAAATTCAACTATGGAAATATCGAAGCTTGGCCATGTAATTAGATATTAATTATCATATGCATTAACGATGAATGCAAACACGATAAGGAATCCTAAATACGAGAAAAGTTTTGTTTATATAAAATCATATTTGTTATATCTATATTGACATTTGCAGCACCATAGAGACCGCCGATGCATTGCAGGCTTTGAAAGAGACTTCTTTTCGCACCACATGTCATCGCACAACTAGCAATATTAGCACTACGTAGACAGTACTATAAGAATAGTGATTATACTATAAATACAATGATTATGATGATTTTGATTATAACGAAAACGATATTGATGATGATAATAGGCATTCGCTTGTATATTTACAGGTTGAAAACACCGAAGGAAGTAATAAAGGCGCTGCTTTCTCCATCAGCACTGAAGCCGTTCACAATTCTTGCAGTGTACTTCTTCATATACCAGTGGTGCGGGGTCAACACCGTGACCTTTTATGCTGTTGAAGTGTTTGAGGTAAACTTAAGACATTGAAAGTTTAATAAAAATAATATAAATACAAACAATCTCTAAACCTATATTTAAACAACAATCATAAATAGGCATTGTCACTACAGATATTTGCCATATCAAGGAGGCGCCAACGTGTCGCTGACTTTAAAAGCGAGGTATTTCGCATTTTTTTTAAAGAACCTCACTTTAGAAGAACCTCACAAGAAAGAAAAATACTTTAGGAGTAATCTCATTCCACATCTGGCTAATGTATATACCTGTTAAAAAGCAACGTGCCAAACCAAACCGTTGAGAACCGCTATATGTCTTGTCTACTTAGGGTACATAGAGCTATGTACATGCACTTGTCTACTTAGGGTAAATAGAGCCTATTACATAGCGGAAAAACCTTTGCTACCTAACCTAACCTAACTAAAACCTTGATTGCTCATTCTGTAAGTTTCACCATCAATCACAGATTTCAGATAGAAATACAATTTGCGTATAAACAACTGCTTGTGTAAATAAATTTGGTGCTGGTAAAGCACTACTAATATTAATGAAATTTGTTTAAAATATTAAACATAAATAATTGCAGGTATCTGGAGCATCTCTCGACAAATACTGGCTGACTATCTCGATGGGCACTCTTCGTTTAATATTCACGGTCGTCGGATGTATTCTGTGCAGAAAATGTGGTAGACCACTTACTTTTGTGTCAGGTAAGATACAATCAGCCATTACACTACTCAACCGGCTAGGAATTGGTAGATTCAGAAAAGAAAGGGAAAGAATTTAACGGCAAAGAAAGGGAATAAAACACACTCTGGGTACACACTTAATAACATTTAAAAAAATGTTGTAAAAAATGTAAAAAATGGTGTTGTAATCATAATAATGGAGGAGTATAAAAATATGAAAAGTTATTTTAATCAAGGAATTGTTTTTTCTTTTTTTGGAAATCTGAAAATCTGTGATCAATATACAACATAACATTTTTCGCAGATGCTTTTTGTATGTACAATGTAGAGATAAATAGCCAAAAGAGGGACCATTTTTTTATAGTACAGAAATAGTAAAAGAGATTGCAGTCTGCTCAGTTTTAATAACGCAGTATAAAGGTAGCAAACGAGTATGTCGTCCACCTGATGATAAGTGATCACTGCCGCCCCTGGACATTAGTAATCATCCCCAAGTACTAATAGATCATACCTAAGATTGATCGCAGACGCGTTGCTACCCCTAAAGGACTTAGATGTACGCCTCGTGTATA
>DWNR01002879.1:0-12431 GCA_018250455.1 Polygonus leo
CCTCAATACCGTGTTTTCGGTATTGCATCGAAAACCATATATCGATAACTGTATACGGTTTGCATCGACCAAGTCTACTCTTTCCTGTTTTAGTGTTAGATGTAATCCATTTTGAATAACTGGCATACAACGCTATGGTAGAGATGGTCTTGAAAAATTCTTACTGTCAAATTGCAAAACCTCTTAAAAATGGTCAATTTACGAAGATTGAAAACCAGATATAACAGACGTTAAAATATTATTACTCGTTTTGGCAATAAAAATAGAAGACTTCCATTTAACGAACTTAACCACCATTTAACAAAATTATGTGATGATCTTTAGAAAAGTTGTTGTGCATGAGCCCACGAAGGTTTCTGTGTTGGTGTACGACCAATTTTCGACAGCTTATTTAGTTCGTGGCGTAGCAACGCGCGCAGGGTACATTTAGTTTTTTATAAATGTTACTTACATTTCGTTTCTCATTAGGAGCGTATTTTTTAGAATTTCTAGCTTCGGTTTGCAATCAAATGTCAAAAGAGGAAATAAATCAACAGGATCAATCACTGCTTCTTTTGAAACTCATATATGTATTTTATTCGTGTTATCTGGTATATTAAATTTTAAGGTTGAAATTTGCCAAAGTGGTAGAAATGTGCTACAAATGGTCACACTTTAGGGTAATGTGACACTGTGACAGTGACAACTGACGACAATGACATTTACATTACATTTTTTTTCCACAGATAACTATATGTGTTTTTTTCTTTTGTGTGGCATCGTACACATTGCGTAAAGTCGTAATGTATGTAAAATCTCGTTTTTGATATTAATTTCGATATCACGGGTAAGCTTTACAAGTAATCGCAATCTCAATGGTAATGTAGTTTCCACGACTTGTCATGATTTATCCTGATTACTATATACATCTTTGCAACGATTTATCTACTGCATGGGTTACTATTCAACATTAAAATATTTTGTGTACTTTTCTTATGGGAATTGCACCCTTAAATGTTCCTGTATCTGAAGGCAATTTGCTTTTGATGACAACCTTGTGATGATGCTAAGTCAGGAATAATCAGCTGTGTTTGGGTAGGTGACGGTGATCAGATTTCATATATTTTTTGCCACATGGTAAAACCACTATGTGGGTTACGTAAAGCGGTATCACCGCCACACCCATTTCCGCTGCATTGCGGTTTATTAGCGTTTAGCGTTACACCTATACAAAATGTCATAATCAACAATCTTCAGGGTTTTAAGCAGTGTATCTTTCACCCACATGTAGGACTTCAATCAGTTTGATTGTAAGTGTCCATGAGCGACAATAACCATTTAAACAAATTTTAGTACATCTACCCACGATTGAGACTTAATTCACCGTACAGACTTTTGATTTGAAACCCATCACATATAATAGGCATTAAAAGTAAAAATCTATAAGGTGGACACTGCATGTCCACTTTATTAGGCTGAGCCTGGTCACTCTAATATCCAATGGGCATATATGTATATATATCCAAAGCCACAACATAAGAACCCTGTTTTAATCGCCACAAGAACATAATCACGACTACCAAATCTGTGTTCAAAATTTCAGGTCAAAAGGTTTTCTAATTGGTTAAAAAATTCTGTTGGAACTTGTGTTGCGCATCATTATGTGTTAGTGAAAACATTTTTTACTAACAGATAAAGTTAATATAGGTAATAACATAATTAAAACCACAATAAACCTAAATATTATACCTTTATTTTATATGTAGTTTTATAATAATGTAGTATGTTTACACATGGAGGATACCAGGTCCAAATTAAAAAGAACTCTTCATGATTAGTAACCAAAATATAATTTGAAATAAATCAGATTCTATCCTCTCTGTTACAAAACACCATGTGAAGTACATATTTAACTTAATGATCTAATGATAGTTTATTTGTTACGAAGTACAATTATATTAATAATAAAAAATATTTACGATAATTCACTTGCATAAATGCTGATTTAAATAAATCTCTTGCTTATAAAATGCCATTTTTGAGACTTGCACCTGTATCTTAGTTAAAAATAGCATTTATTAAAATAAAATAGCAGCTTAATCTAAATTGACAAAACATGTGATACCGTCAAGTGAAACTTACAATCTAACAATATTTTCCTAGTCCATAATCGCTAATGATTAAGATGAATTAGTAGATTTAATCTACGTTACATGGAGACATTTATTTAAACAACTGATGTGTACTTGCTTACCATCTAGTGCAAGAAAGGGTGGGGAAATTTAAAATCTATACTTACCTTTTCTAAAGTGAAAATAATTTTGTACTCAATTCACTGAACTATAGGGAGGGGAGGTGTAAATGAAATATGGCAGTGCAACGAGCGGCTGTTTCTTGACTTCTTCTTTTTTCATCAATAATTAAGACGGTGACGGCCTGTTTGAATTGAACCAAAACTGGAGACTATGCCTTAACATTATTTTTGTATAAACTGTAATATGGTATCGAACTTTCGAGACCACGAGTCCCATATTTGAGGCACCGTTTACTTTGTGTCGGCGAGAAGCCGCGACAACGGCACGCACTTCAGCATGGGTTACATAATGCGACAGTTCTCGTCTCCTTCGCGAATCTCGCCGAGCTGAAAATAAATGTGGGATATGAGGATATTGCATAATGAAACAAAATAAGAATATAAACACATTATTCTTGATATATTTATCAATGCATATATTGAGATTTTTGAGTACATACGACATCTTTTATTCTATTGATAATGCGTAGTTATAACGCTTTATCAATAGAATAAAAGTTGGCAAAAATTTAAAGGCAACATTAATGGAAGTCGGCACTTTATATACCACTGTTTTATATTAATATATAGTACAAACAAG
Source organism: Polygonus leo (assembly GCA_018250455.1). Taxonomy (NCBI): domain Eukaryota; kingdom Metazoa; phylum Arthropoda; class Insecta; order Lepidoptera; family Hesperiidae; genus Polygonus; species Polygonus leo. Next base: position 2,874 of record DWNR01002879.1, read on the forward strand.
GATTAACACATATTTCTTAATCATATAAGTTTCATCATGTTGCTTCATGCTTGGGTGGTGGTGGTGACCCCCGGTCGAACTGCACAAGTTTAATGATATTTCAAAAGTTCCTTTGTGTAAGCTATAGCCCTGTCTCATCCTGTAGGTCTACGAATTTACACTTTCATGTTTTAGTCACTTTACGTATGTAAATAAACCAACCATTCAAAATACAATTTTTAGGACTTACTAAAACTTAATATTTGAAAGTCTAGTATTACAGCGTTTGTCATTAAGGTCCTCCAAATTGGCTTGATTGACATTTATGAAATTCTTCAAGTATATTTTTGGCAGATGCGAAAATAGGCCGTAGCCTATTTTTTTAAACTCCTAAGTGATAAGGATGGCGGCCCTATACAGATTATTTTTTTTTAATATTTGGCCATGTTTTTATTGTTTTATGATTTAGAACATACCTATTTTCACCCTTCTACCACCAAACACTATTTTATGTCGCGATTTTATAATTTCTATAACCAAGCAACGTTGGCCTGGTCAACTAGTCTATATCTATCTATAATTATTATAGATAATAATATATTATTGCAGTGATCAGATTACCTGTTCGCGGCGGGGGTACTTGTGCGCCAGCTCGCGGTGCCGCTGCGCGCTCGTGCTCACCTGGCGTCGCTGGCGCTCCGACACGGCCACCTCCTGCATCACATTACACACAATTAATATTTTTTTGTACAAAATTGAGGAAGCTAATTAGAATGCTGTATGGTTGATGGCTTGTGTAACATCTGAAATAAATTTTAAAAATGTCCAGAATCTCAGTGCTTCATAACCGGGGGTCACAGCTCCCGGACCCTATTAGGCTGCCCTTCATAGTTTTTAGTCCAAGGTTGCCATTTCTACCTGATAAAATTTGTTTTCCACGCTGCCATCTCCTTGTTGAATGTTTAGTTAAGTGTGAAGGATGGGTCTATTTGTGTCTGCTTTTCAAACCACAACTGAACAACATGTATATGTAACTTACTATGTAAGTTTCGTTTACATATGCACTCCCTTTGATTCAAATTAATACTTTGTTAAATTCATACATGTCACCATTCTAAAAAGAATTCACCTGACAGTGGTAAATAGAGTATAGAACTTAATTAACTTTCATTTTCTCAAACTCGTCACAAGTTGCCGATTTGCAAATGCCAATTCAAATTATACCAAATTTACCTCTTGCTCGCTGTTGAGCAGCGCAGTGGTGAAGGAGTCAGCGACGAACCACTTCTGTCCCTTCATGACGATGTCACGCGGCGGGTCGTGGTCGGCGCCCGCGTCGGCCGACCACACGGTGGCCACCGCGCCCGGCTCCAACTTCACCGTCCGGTGGAACTTGAACACCGTCTCCTGGTCGCCCGCTTTGCGGATGATCTGATAGCCGCTCAGGCTTTGTTCCTGTTTAACGTACATTTTACATTATTTAAAAACAGTATAACAGTCTTGTCTATACTTTACAAATTGTAATATAATCAATCAAATCAAATTGTTGTATATAAGAAACAAAGATATATTTTTCTTAAGGGGAAATAAAGCGAACCTTTTGTTATGATTACTACTCAATAATATTTTACTAAGTTTAGAACTAGAAACTTTACTGTATCACAGGTTAAGTTAATAGTAGGCGCTAATACAGTACTAAGGAGGAATTTTAATTGCATGGAAGTCTTATATATTCATTATCATACAATAGGCGAACTTTCTTAACGGATATTATGAAACATAATGGAAACCAGAAATTATTTCCCCACATAAATTACAATAATGTGTGCATGTTTTTTCTTTGAGATATTAAAATACATCACTCATTACCTTCTTCCCCTTATTGCGTATCTTGACGAAGGTGCCATCGGGGCACGCTTCAGCGACCTCAAGATCGCCCTTCGCGCTGGAGGTGACGCTGAAGTCGTGCAGGCTGCGCTCCTCGCTCTCGTCGAGCAGCGTGCGCTTGCGGGCGGCGCGCAGCGGCGTGGCGCGGCGGCCCGGCGTCGCGCGCCCGCTGCCGCTCGCGCTCGCGCTCATTGATGCGCGCGACTCGCGGCCCGGCGACTGGGATGTTAGGTTCAGCCTGCGTAGCGTATGCATACGTATATTAGATAGGCGGTGCGCGTACTTTTTTAAATTAATTTAATTTATAAATTTAAGGTAATTGTAAAATGAACTAAGTATTTGACATAATCCTTACACACACACACATCTTCATGCCAAATCCCCAACGGGGTAAGCACAGCGTATCGAGTGCCAAATGGCATGGTTCTGACATACTTGCCTTTCATAACGTAACGTAACGTAAAGTAGCAAAATTCATTGCTTTATGTTTTTTGAGTTTTAACCTAAATAAATTCAATAAATAATGCATTTTGTCATGTATAAATATTATTGAAAATAAAAGTAAAAGCTATGTCTACTTTAAGATTGTATATTTTTCTTGAAATCAATGGTTTTATATCAATAAGACGTTTTTCTCCATCTTTTACATTAAAATATCTATAACAATGCCAGGCATTTTAATAAGAATTGGATATAATCGAGCTATTTTTTAAATAGGATTTAAATTATTACAATTAAGTCCTGAGTAATAAAACACACTCAATTGCAAAATAGACATCACTTTCCGACATTTTTAATCAATAATAATTGTAATCAATTCTAACTTGAACTAAAGCGACAACAGTACAATTACACGCGACTCACCTGTCCTCCTCGCCCTCGATGAGCGCGCGGTAGGTGGCGATCTCGTGGTCGAGCGAGATCTTGATGTCCATGAGCGTGGCGTATTCGCGCAGCTGCGCCGCCATCTCGTCGCGGAGGCGCGCCAGCTCCTGCTCGAGCGAGGCGAGGTCCTCCGCGTGGCGCGCGCGCTCCGACTCCAGCTGGCGCTCCAGCTCGCGGCAGCGGTTCTATGTCACAAATGGTTAGGGTTAGCTTTTTTTAGTATAGAAATGACAAACCACCCGTCTACCTGATGATGGGTGAACGTCAAGTGCACATTTGAAGGATCTGAAATGTACCACAGATTCATAACTCTTCTCTTTTCTAGTACTTGAAATTAAAATATTACTCCAAAATATTTATAGAATTTACACAAACTTAACTGAGACTGATATTTAAATTCCATAATAACGACGTAAGCGTATTTTTTTCAAGTATAAACATATCGATTGCAACTTAACCAACTCAATGTAATACGATACTCACGCTGAGCGCAGCATTCTTGTTCTCCAGATCGTTGAGTGTGGAGTTGAGGCTGTCGATGCGCGTGCGCATGGTGCGCAGCTCCTCCACGGCGACGGTGGCGGCGCTGCTGTTGCGGTTGGCGGCCGCTTGGAGATTCTTCAACTGCTTAAAAAAATGATGATACAACAAAAAAATCAAAATACGATGCTACAATTAATTTATCGTCAATTTGAGAATTAAGTGTGATGACTTGCTAATTACAATCGTTCAAGAATAAAAGTAAACGCTTAGCTACACTAAATTGGTAAATATAAATTAAATGCATTGTCATTAATTCTGCAACCACTTTGAAGCTTTTGAAATAATGTTAAAGAATAAATATATGACCACATTTTCATTTCATTAATGAATAATGTTTAGAAGACAAAGATTGTTAAAAGGAATTTAATATTAGTTTCTCTTAATAGAAACTATAAGTGAAATAGGCTCACCTAATACGGGTGAGCTTATTTTTCAATTGTCATATTAATATAATCGACTTTACTAGCATACAAAGTATTTTAATTGAAGGAATCTGTTCATTTGGTAGCACACCATTAATGACAAAATTAGACAGAAGATTAAGTTATATGGAGCATACATTAACAAAATTTAACAGCTCGTGCCGCTATATTATTCAATACAAACATTTCTTTAATATTCCTCGTAAAGTATATAAAAAACGTACCTTATTCTCATACAGAGCCTCGATCTCGTCACGATTCGCCTTGATATTGGCCTCTTGCTGTTCGCGCAGTTCCTGCAGGCTCTGTTGCAGTTTAGCTTCGTACTGTTGCGCGAGGCGACCGTCTGCAAAACACAGCCGTGTGACAAACAATAAGGTTACTGACACTGCAAATTTCACAATCGTAGTGCAAATATGTGCGTTTGTTGCATTACGTAATTTTGTACACACTTTATTGTTGAATTAAAGAAGACTGGCTCTAATTATGTTCATTAGGGCTAAATTTAATTATTTAAAGTTAAACGTTACCTTAATTAAGATTTCACTTATTAGGACGTAATGTGTTCTGTCCACACAAAAATAAAAGTGACTAATATTTTTCCAAAGAAACACATTTAGCAAGTAAAATTTCAAAATACAATAGAACTATTAAATTCAGTTTCTTATGAACTGACCTTATTCTCTGTAAATGCGATAATTATTGATATGATTATCAATTAATATTAATATCAGGAATATAAGATGGTAAAGAAGATTTTTGTTCGAATCTTTTTGTTACTAAACCAGTTCTGAAAACCAATTCTCTCACTAATGGGGAGCTAGATCCTGATTGTAATAACATTCTTTTATTATTAGCATGTAGTCGCGGTTTGTAATTTGTATTAATAAATGTGATATATTCGTTTTCTCAAAGATCATTAAAGATTCCAAAGCAATGTCACAAACTAACCAATCTCAGAGATCTCGACTTGTCGCCTGGTGCGGGTCTCCTGCAGCTCCTGCTGGAACACCTGGTCCTTGAAGGAGAGCTCCTCACGCAGGCTCTGCACCGTGTTCTCCATGTCGATGCGGCACAGCATCTCCTCCTCGAGGGTCTTGCGGGTGTCCGCGTACACCTTGCGCAGTTTGTCCAGCTCCTTGGCGAGTTCCTGTGAACAAATGGATTGTGAATAAATATTACATAGGTTTCCATTTCCTCCACCTTCATTTGTTTTTCCAAACAGTCTTCGCAGAAAGCAAATGCAATGAGAACGGAAGTATTGTATCGTTTTCTAACAAAACATCACCGTAAACTTAATACCGAAGTAGATTTTGATGTAAAGATATAGTACTAAAGGCTTTGATATCGAAGATTTTGACCCGAAGATTTTACTCGGAACACAGAAATATAAGTAGATATTTACCCTCAACGATATTTTAATGGAAGCTATAGAGCGTTCGCTTGGAAATGATCTAGTGCCTAAGAACACCTGTAATTGAATGAGATCAGGATAGAAATCCTACCCGAGGTTAATCACAGCATTGCGGTTTCTAACGATTTAGTTTGGATACTTAATACTTGTATATCCATCTTACCGCACTCTTCACGCTGTGAGACGGCAACTAGCTCTTTATTCAAAGATATTCGTCTGTAATTGTCTATACAAGCAGACTAGCATATAATCAAAGAGGGCTAGACATCTCATTTAACATATTCAATATTTAATACGAAAAGAAAACTTCTACTACTAAAAAATACTAAAGAAAGGTCGAGAAAAGTAAGTAGAGTTATTTCAAAATATAGTGCATATGTACTAACGTTACAGAACTGAACACATATTTAATCATTAAATAAATGTGTATATACTAAAACTGGTTGATGTATCATTCATTTTCATATCGTACTTTCATTTTCGGTTAACGAACTGTTCTGAATAGGGTCAGGTATCTAATAAGCATACGGAAAATGTACCTATCTCTATACAATAAGTATTTATTGAATAATTATTTATTATCAGTGATAATTATATACCAGTGGTATAATGTATAGTAAAACAAAATCCATTGAATCTTACTCTGGCTTCATCTTGAGCCTTCTTTTTGTCAGCGAGAGCGGTGTTATACTTGTTGCTTTCTTCTGTGTACCGAGTCTCGTAATGACGAGCCAAGTTCTCTGCTTGCTGACAATCCTTGGTTTTCTTGTCCAATCTGTGAAAAAAAACGTACCACGTTATATTTGTTTTATTAAGTACATTAAGTAATTAAGGCGATGATCACATCATCCACAATTAAGTATTCAATGTTAACCAAAAATTCCACATCGACGTAAAAAGGCGAGGTTCAATATCTCAATATGTCATGTCTAAAGTTACCGTATGGGTTACGCAACTACACGAAACGGAATGTTATTGTAAACACGCGGCGTGGTCCGCTGTCCCCGCGTTGGTCGCCTCGTGTAGCATCGCATCGATTCGAGATTCCCGCCTTCCGCCTCTGTTTACGTATAAAAATACGCGGCGGCGCGTCGTCGACATGGCATACGATACCACTTGAAATCCTTGGCCGATTTACCTTGTCGCCTAGTAATAATACGACTAGTTTTTTACTTAATTGTAAGCAAATGTAGAAACATTTAAATTGCTATTGAGTACGATTAAATGATACATGAGACCTGAAAAAAGCGATCCAAATCAATAACATTTCTTTGTTTTACTAAAAGCTCCTAAAATATTTTTCATAATACCATTATTACTATCCACAGCAATATCGATTGTATCCATTATCATGATTTACAATGTAGATACATTTGTTGTTATGTTTTCCTACATCATTTGTTTACTACGCTTATCAACTTCCTTCGAAGCGATACCGATCTCCCTATTAGTTAAAAGGTCGACGGCGCATGACCCATCGAAATTTAACAAAAAAAGGGGAAAGATTCATATCCATACAACACTACGGCAACGTGTCGTATCGACCGAAATAACTGGTTATACGGAAGATAGCCCAAGTTCCAGTTATTGGGCAACAACGTGCTATAGCAAACAATGACGGAACTATGGTATTTTTATTTTGTAATTTTTTATCGATGTTTGATTTTCTTATATCTATTGCAATAAATATCTGATAAACGTGACGGATTATAAAATATTTATTGCAATTATCTTTATCAACACTTCCTTTGTATTGTTATTGACTTTGTGAATTAAAATATTTTCTTAATCTTTATGTTCGTACTTTTATACATCTAGATATATTCACAATACTTATACTTCTAAATTGTAAGTATACGAACATAGATTATCTTATAAGCGACTTAACAGGGGCAAGCCATTTATTTCCGGTTTAACGTTCGTATCCAATTATTATGTGGGCCCACATCACGTCACGCGGTGTCCACGGCATGGCAGTGCATCGAGAGTTTTAAACTTGTAATTTTCGTAACCATACAGTAGTCAATACTATTATTTTTGATTTAAAATGTAAGATACGATTTTTAAATTATTTTTTCCAAAACTAAAGCAGAGTTCACAGCGATTTCTGATCTTAAAAATAAAATATAAAATTCAATAAACATTAAATAATAAGACTTAATATTGGACAGAAAATACTTTTGATGATGTATTCAAATGTAACTAGTTGGCGACAAATTAAATAACAACTACATATTTAAAATAAAACCTTTCGAAACAATAAACGTATATGTTACGGAAAAACACTTTCTTCACACACATTTTCGTAAAACTATTCGCATTACAGGATACAATTATAGGTACTGCAAGCATGTGCAAATATAAATGCAAAAATAGAAATGCGATTCGCGTCGTGGGAGGCATTTTATAAATAATTGAATAGTTATGATAAGCATAGAAATTATGAGCATAGTCACACGAAATTAATTTAATAATAATTAAACTTAAAAGAAAAATTTCCTGTGTGAGTGATCCGATATTGACCGTCACCGAATGCAAATTTTATTTTAGTATTAAAATATATTAAAGGTACACACGCGCGCGGATATTCATTAAATAAGGAGTATTATTTGGAATATTACGAATACCTTTAAGAATCCTTCTGCCCTTCACTTAAAAAGATAGGTAACCTCGTTATTCAAATGGCGTATTGGTAAGTCACGGCTATATTTACGACAATTACGTCATGCGCGAAAAAGTTCGTATTATAGTACATTGCGTACAAAGAATTTGTATTACAGTTTATTTTCATTGTAGACTAAGGGTGGGTTGTTTCAACTTATCTTTACAGACGTGTAAACGTTAAAAATGGCGCTAACTATCGTCAAAGTATAAAAAGCGTTGTTTCACACAATGTCACTCTTAACATACGTCAAAAAGTTACGATTACAGTAACCAATGCTTGACCCACTGGTTAACGTTACTTTATTTACAAGTAGTTGCGATGAGCATAAAACATTATAATGCATTACATGCATTACTCTTTTATTTTTAATAGGAAAAATGAAGGTTATTACTAGCAGTCCGAATAATTTGACAATCGGTTTGTCATGCCATGAAACAACACTTCGAATTTAACGAACGTAAAACATCCTACGTAATCGTTATCATTTAACGTACGTATGTTACATTAACCAACAGTTTGATACAACCGGCCCTAAGACTACCTCGGTCCGGTTTGTAAACCACTGATTAAGTTAAGTAACATGAAGAAGATATGAATATTAGATCGACTCAAAAACAAACTCAAAAACAAAGTACATTTGCAATTATTCAATGAGTACGACATTTTTTTTATCGTATAAAGGTAGCAAAAGAGCATGCTTTCCACCTGATGGTAAGTGGTCACTGCCGCCCATGGACATCAGTAAACATCTTGAAGCCCGATTAAATCATACCTAAGTTTGATCACAGATGCGTTGCTATCCCTGAGGACTAAGATATTCGCCTCGTGTGTGAGAGAATTGCTTCACGGAGGATAATGAGGGATTACGACAATCTTTCAATTGTTTTTTGTATTAATTTTCTGATCTTTACACATCGCCTCATAGGTAGTGGCTAAAAGATCAAATGCAGGTCAAGACAATTTCAATAGAGACCATCATAAAACTTTAACAATTCAAAGTGTAAATTTATTCAATATATTCGTGTCGCCGTACAAAAATTGAAATTCCCATACGTGTTACAAAACCATGCAACATTTATCAATAAAAATTAACATATCAAAATAATACAAAACACACAAACAATGATCTCAGTCACAACATTGTTAACGAACTACCGAGAAATGAGGAACGCCGGATACAGCAATAAACATTTGGTTAAAGTACATATAAACATTTCAATACGGTGAATAAAATTATCATCAACGCACAGTATTTCAATGGGTCGTTACGTTTCTGTTGAGGCTCTCGTCTCATCCCCATCAACATGACCCTTGTACAAATAATCCATACAACTATTCAGAATTCAAATGTATACCCTAAAACGTTAAGTTAAGATTCTATAGCGCTTGACAATCATTTGTACTCCCGTCCCGTAGATTTATACGGAGAGTTTATGGAAAACACTTAAATGCCAAGCAAGGATAATAAGTTACATGCGCTTGTGGACACAACACAATTGATCTTTCGAAAATACAATGCACAAATTGAAATCGAAGGTACACTTGAATCCAACAATGGAGATGACAGTGACTATGAATTATGGGGAACATATTTTAAAAATTATTCAAGTACATTTTAAGCTAAGTTGAATAAGCTATAGCTACTATAGGCTTTTCTATCATGTTGATTGGATTGGGATTAACGTTAGCTTCCCCCCCGCTGGAGCTGCCACCTTGTCGTGGTGGGGGGGCTTGCGTATCCCAATGATCCCCTAGGCTATGCC
>DWNR01002880.1:0-12430 GCA_018250455.1 Polygonus leo
TTTCTCATTTTTACACCAATACTTTCTTTCAGTCCTACTTTCTCTCTAATCTCTCGATTTCGAACGCGATCTGAGAGTTTCACACAACATATTTTCCGTAGTGATATCATCTCCACCGCGTTAATTCTGCTTTCATGCACAGCATTGTGTATAGCAAATCTAGCGTTCAATTATTATTAGCGTATTATAAAACATGTTCTGTAAAAATGTCTACTAGTAAGGGTTCAAGAGATAGAGAGAGAGCCCGGTGACATATGGACGGGCGGACAGCGGAACCCTAGTAGTACACGTATGATTTTTGTCACCCTTAAAATATGGAACCCTAAAAATCCATACTGTGTTACTAAAGGCCGTATTAATAAAGTAAACTCAAGATTGAGATCGATCTTGAGACAAGTTTAAGTACTGAAAGCCGTATTTAAAATCGATCTTAATATTGAGTTCACTTTATTAATACGGCCCTAAGTTAAACTTAAAATTTTGCGGCATTACCTTTTATTATTTCCCATTTATGTCAATATTAAAATTGTTATTGTTAGTATGAATCGGAACAAAAATAAATAATATAACATTTTATAAATAATAACAGGCACGTTTTATTTGTATTGTAGCCGCCTTTTGAATAATCCCAAGCGTAGACAATTCAAACAATGGTTTGTATCCGAACTCAGAAATGTGTAATAATCCGGCATCATATAAGCCTAGGAAATGTATACGTTTCCTGAGGGTAAGGAATGTGTGAATTACAGCGGTATCGTGTGTGAAATATTGCGGGAATAAGCTGGGATATTAATGGGACATATTTTTAGTAACTTGAAAGTATTGCCAGATAGTAGAACTCGTGTAGGGGATCGTGCACTCGATCGGGGAGGTACCACCGCCAACCTAATGATCTTGCGTGACGTACGTCGTGCGTTTCGCTTTGGACAGGCGTGGTTGTCCTCAGGGGTAGCAAGCATCTGTGTTCACCCTCAGGTACGATTAAATTGTACGTGGGAATGATTACTATTGTCCATGAGCGGCAATGACCACTTACTATCAGGTGGACTGCATGCTCGTTTGCTACCTTCATTCGATAAAAAAATATAATGAAGGGTGTTTAATTGATTGTTTAATTTTTAGGGTTCCGCATCTTGGGGGGGCCAAGGGACTCTTTTACTAAGACTCCACTTTCCGACCACCCGACTATCTACTTGAGGGCTGTATCTGTTAAATATTAAAAAGGCAGACATTTGAAATGTTTAAAGTTTAAAGACTGTTCCTATTATTATGGCAGATATAACAATAAATACTAATTATTTCCCAAGTTACCGTTGTACCATAAATACAGTATGATACGACGTCATCTTGATGATTGAAGATGAAGAAACTACAGATAAAGTAACACCCGAACTCAGAAATGTGTTATCCGCCATCATATGAACGTAGGAAATGTATACGTTTTCTGAGGAGTGTGTGAATTACAGCGGTATCGTGTGTGAAATATTGCGGGAATAAGCTGGGATATTAATGGGATACATTATCAGTTAAATTCACAGTTTAATGAAGGCTGTTCGTTTATAATGTCTTTATTTTTAGGGTTGCGGATCCAACGGGTGCCAAGGGACACTTTTACTAAGGCCCAACTTTCCATCCATCCGTGTATCTCATAAATCGTAAAAGGCCGACATTTAAAATTATAGAGTGTGTACCTATTACTATGACAGCTATGACAATCTATATAAATAAAAATGAATCGCTAAATGTGCTAAGCGAAAAACTCAAGAACGGCTGGACCGATTCGAATAATTCTTTTTTCACATTTTCGCATTTCAGCGAGTAGGGTTCTTTTGTGAAGGAATGTTGGAAATATTACCAGGAAAATTTAAAAACCTCCAAATTTATTTTTCCAATATTAACTGTTTCTAGCTACAGCCTGTTTCTAGTATAGTCTAAAAATATACTTTAAAACACATCAAATGTAGTAGGGTTTAAAAGATAGGGTTAGAAGGTAGACGAAAGAATGTAGAAACTTTGTATTCTGGAGAGAGTAAGCAAAGCAAGACACTGGGCATTATGATCCACATCATCAGGATATTAGAATTGTGAATTAATTAATTAACTAATTTATGGACTTGGAATATAGGATACTTATTATCCCAGATTAATACACAGTTCCTTTATTTTAGTCAAATTCTTTGCTGGCAGAGCAATGTCTGTCACTAATAATAACTAAAATTAAAAAAGTACTTACAAGTTACTTTCTTATTTTAAGATATACTTATACTTAGGTTTAATGCCATCTTGAAGAAGAATAAACGTTGAAGAAACCAAAGTTAAAGTAACAACCAAACAGTATTAAACTTGCATTGTTGTACGGACTCTCCTGTCTCGTGTCTTCTTCTGTCTGACTTCGAACCCGACTTTTAGTTAGCTGATTTTATTTTATCTATATGTAACTACACAAACAAAAGGTTCATTTACTCACTAACCTGGTGCGAAATTTCTGGTTCGAGGTTTGAAATTCGCTGAAAAGTTGATTGGTAGGTACTTATACTATTTATAATGGTCACATAAGAACCAATTTCGTGACACGGCATAATTACGGCCATTGTTCACATAAATGCAGTTTCTATAGGATACAACCTTACAACTTAAATTACGGAAGCGAAGCAGCTCAGTATTACCAAGAACCTAAATGATAATAATAACTAAGAATGCGTTTATATTTATTGTTTCTATATTCCTATTTTCACTAACTTCCGACATTATCTTTGCACCATTTGTTGCAAATTTTTGTTTAGCATCTACCTTATAAATTATAATAAGTCCTACGCTATTTCGTCAAATGTATTAAGTTATATGTAGTTAATTTGTATTTTCTTTATAAGTGTTTTTTTTTCGTAAATCTTTTGAGAAAATAAATGTCTTTAATGTACGAAGCACATCTTTTATTTAGCATATTAGCTGTACCCTGCGATCGTTGCTACGCCACCAATTAAATAAGTTGTCGAAAATTGGTCATATCAACTCAGAAACCTTCGTGGGCTCATGCACAACTTTGTTAATAACATGATCAAATGCATAGTTTACGATTCTATAAAGGACATACATACAAACATTCATTTTTATATATTAAGAATATACATATCAAGAAAGCAGATAAATTATGGACATACATATATGGTAGTGTCCAATTAGCGATACGTTTTATTGTTCGTTATTTGGATTGAATCCAATTTGATTAACGAACTGAATTTATGTTTTTTTTTGAAAACTGCACGTTTTAAACGTTTAAAACGATGTGTTCATTTGTAAGCGGCATCCATGTATACTTTGGGGTAAATATCATTACCATGTATAAATTGGAGTAAATATTGCATAAGTAAAAATCGATTAAAGGGGTTTTCAAGTTTATCCGTATATACAAGTTACAAACTTTATTGTCAGGAGCATTAGCAGTAAAGCTATACTATATTTCGAAAAGTTAAAACGTCGTAAGGTAATCACACGCCTAAGTTATATCAATATAAATTAATCCCATAGTGAGAGGAGACCTGTGTCCAGCAGTGGGACTAGTGTGGTTGGTGATGATGGCGTTGATACTTGATATGCTTATAGCTAAGCTTGGAAAGTGTATCTACTTCAACAGTAATTATTTATATAGATATACTCAGAATATAACCAGTTACTAAGTTAGAAACGTAAATCTCTAGAGCATCACATTAGAGTTTATAGGTCGAAACTGGAACTGCACAGTAAATTTAAATTTAACTTTGGTTACAGCTCGGAACCGTATCAAACATTGTATCGTAAATTCCAAGTTGTTAGTTCTTGCGTGCTGACATTACAAATTAATCAGGATTAATGGTTAATGAATCATTACGCCATGTTTAATTTTGTGTTGATGGGGAACTGTTTCCATTGCTTCCATTGTTTCCATTTAACAAGTGTGTAAGTTTTATGTTACAGTGCAACAATTGTTTGATTGGACAATGTAGCTACTAATAGTTTCTCGTGGGAGTTTAAAACATTTTCGGTTAGATTTCGAGTAAACAATCAGTGTAATAAACTCTCTTTTTATATGTTTTTGTTATTGTTTTTACTTTTAAAGGTATAAGCGTTAATTTTTTATATAAAACTAAAAATAGAGCCCGAGTGATACTACAAAGCTTTCGCTTTTGACATGTTATGACTTCACCGAAATCAAGTGTAGCGAAGTGAACAATGTTGAACGAAAATGGCGGAAGCATAGACTGTAAAATATTTCATTGCTTAGTTTTTGGACCTAAAGGGTACCAAAGGGACGCTTTTATTCTCCGTCCGTTCGTCTATCACAGGGTATATCTGTTGATTCGTAATAGTTACTCTATTGATTTTTTATTGAATATGTGTTACTATGCCCGTTACAACAAAAAATACTAAACATAAAAGAGTTATCTATACACATAAAAGGCTTTGTCCTGAATGACTGACTGACAAATCAGCGCATAGCCTAAACCGCAGATCGTAGAGACCTGAAACTTGGCGGGTGTGTTCTTTATGTGACGTAAGCATCAGATAAGAAAAAAAATCAGAAATTCTACCCCTAAGGGGTTAAAAGGGGATTAAAGTATTTTCGGGCAAAGTCGCGTGTATTTCGTTTATTATTTTACACTGAAATATCCACAATGTTATTAATACAACGTCATCTAGTTTTTTATTTAATTTTTAAACCTACAACGCCCTCTATAGGCAGTCGGTTCAAAACCGAGTTCGAGTCCTACCGATTTTACAATCTAATTTCATATTTGTATAGTTTGTCATTTGTTAAAAGTGTTCGTAGTCAAATCATCCATCTTATGATGATTCATCCATATTTTTCCATATTTCTGCAAACAAATTATTTAATTTGAATTGTACACGAGTTAGATCACACGTTACTACCTCTTGTGAACTAAAATATTCGTCTCGGCAATCATGTTTTATCAAAACCGAAACACAAGAATTGCTTCATGAAAAATATCGAACTACACAAATCCTACCACCTGCCAAAATATAGTTTTACTGAGAAAAGCGCTTTAGAATAAATGAAAAGTAAATACTCGTGCTGTAAAACGTTTGTAAACATTGAAAACCGGGACAGTTTTAATGTAGTGACAATATTTTGAATGTAAGTATAATATACATCTCATTACGAAGTTTCAACATGTATCGAAAAATAGCGTATGTTATCGATTACACGTTTGTCCTGAGGCGCAGAGTGTAAACCTCGCGCTAAGTAACTGAGAAGTTTCTTAATTAATGATCTTAGCAGTGTTTGCTGGTGGCTTGTTTTATGTTATCAATTTTCATGTAATAATATAGGCTTACTATACGTTCAATAAAATATCTATAGATACTGAACAAGAAATAAACAAATATAGCTTTGAAGATAATCTCCCATATTTCTTTTTGTATATGCACATTATAGGAAGACCTAAAAAATATTTGAAGATTGCAGAGGTGCTGTAGGTTCCGATAATATATAATTAAAGAAGTATATTTTGTAAAAATGGAAGGATGACCCAATACGAAGTAAGTAAAAATAAAATAACCTTTAACATATTGTACATCACATAACCTGCACATTGGCTTAAGGCAACCGAAACCTTTTCAAATAATATACAAATAGTTTCGAGGCTTTGTCGGTTGCGACGGGTCCTTGCGATCTTGGGTATATTTGAGCATATTTCTACATTATTCTATCGTGATCTAAGTAATTGGTTAGTGGCCATTGCACGGCATTTTTTAAATCTTCAAATCAACACACAACAACTGTTTACTACAACTAACAATATTTAAACTTAATAGTTTAAATATTGTTAGTTGTAGTAACTTGTTGCGCACCCTGTTAAGATAAAGTTATGTGTCTATCTGGTATGGTTCGTAAGATACAGCCTTAGGACTATAAAATAGGACTGGTCTAATTACTGGTATAGTTTAGATAAGGAAATCTACACGTCGGAACGTAAGAACAGAAATCATATTTCATAAATTAAAACCAGTTCAGATCCGGTGTTCGCGTCATAACGAAATTGTCGAATGGATTTAGGGACGGGACTAAATGGTATATACATTTGGGACGTTATTTATATGAAATACACGCGTGGCATAAATATGGAAGCGTCGGAAGGCCTCGTCATGTGTGTCCAATATTAGGAATCGGGTGAACGCGGGCTATCAAGGATACGCGCTATTACATCCATATTTCATGTAACACTAGGCGCTTGTGAGACCACGATGGCGTTTGTGGTTGTTTATCCTGTTTACTATATATAAATATAAATAACATTTACTTTATTGATAATTGAAGTATAAGAAAGCTACGTTAAGCTACTTTAAGTCTACACCTAGAAACGTTTGTACAAGATACATTTAGATATTTTTTTATCGTATTAAGGTAGCAAACGAGCGAGCAGTCCACCTGATGGTAAGTAGTCATTGCCGCCCATGAACTTCCATAATCATCCCCAAGTACGGTTGAGTCATACCTAAGTTTGATCAAAGATACGTTGCTTCCTCTGAGGACTTACATGTTTGTCTCGTGTATAAGCATAGCCGGCAACCACGCCTCTCTAAATTGAAACACAAGAATTCCTTCACGGAGGATTAAAGAGGGTGGCGGTAGTACCTCCCCGGTGGAACTACATGAGTTCTACCACTTGTAAAGATATGTATTTATTCGGGCAATTATGTGTAATTGTTTTTTGTTTTCTTTGTAGCTCTTGCAAGGCTAAAATCGTCCCATCGAATTGAATCGAATGTACCAAATACCTAAATATATAGTACCTATATATTGCACAATAATTCTTGTGGTAGAATGCAAGTTATCTCTAATATTTGACTTAGCAAATAATTCAATAGATGTCTTAAAATGGTAAAATAAATAAAAGCTGATTATAATCCTTAAGCTATCTGTGATAGGTATCTAAACGCGCTAATTTTCACGGCAAGCGTTGTCAGACTATTGATGTTACAAGTTACTTTTTAAAAGAAAGGTTTCTGATTTCTTTGAAGAATTTATCTTAGAACACAGGTCCTTTACAATGTATACAGCTTTAAACTTTGTTAAGTATCACTGACACTCACTACATGAATAAAGGCTTGTGTACAGAGCACACAACTCGCATGGAGGCGCGCAGCTTGAAAATTAGGTTTGGAAACTTTAAAGCTCACTATGTAAATATCTTTGTTTTGGATCTTGAACTCACTGAACGATGTATGCTCATTTTGCCGATCATAAATGATTTTGCACGCTTTCTTTTTAATGTATTTCCAAATCCGCGAATATCCGCGGTTGTTTCAAAATTTACTAATCTGGTTTTATTCTGGTATATTTTACAAGGTAAATAATAATAACGTAGGTTAAATTCAACATTTTCTGAGATAGATTCGATTTCAGGTGGTAGAAGTCGTGTAGTTCGACCATGGAGGTACCACAGCCGTCCGCCACCTTCATAATCCTATTTGAAGCAATTTTTGCATTTTACTTACAAACGAGGCGAACATCTTAGTCCTCAGGGGTATCAACCAATCGGTGGTCAACCTCGAGTACGATGAATCGTACTTGGGGATGATTACTAATGTCCATGGGGGCAGTGGCCAATCAGCATCAAGTGGACTGTATGCTCGGTTGCTACCCCTAATATAATTTCATGCACTCCAAAAGTGTTTCGCAAAAGAAACGCACGGACGGACGGACAGCGTCAAACCCATTGGCAATCCTTACCCTAATAAAACTATAAAGTGGATACGTTTTAATAAGTGGGCATCCTAGAGTTAGATTCTCGGCCACTTACCGAGTGTCAGAAAACATTATTTTTGGCAGATTTGTCTAAAATAGCCAAGTAAATTAAATAAGTTTTATTCTTCTCCTTAAACTTGTGGTAGCATAGTAGTCACAAATTCGGACTCATACGCCGGAGCCCCGGGTTCCTAGAGTTACATACTTACATTAACTTTGTGTAACAAAGCCTACACGCTTAAGAGATGTCCAAAAAAGATTCAAAGTATGAAGTCTATCATTTTGCACTGGGTCAGCGTAGTTGAGAACATCCTAAATCCTTCTAATTGTAAGTGAAGAGGATCACGGTCGATAAAGATTATCCTTCTCGGGAATTCTAATTTGTTTGCTTGCTATAAGGGATATATACTTAAATATATGTACAACGCTTAATATGCCTTGAAAAGAGTGCTTCTAGAAAAAGCTCCACAGCCACCATTTGCGTCTTGACAGGGATTGCCGTGACCCCATTTATTTTATACCAAGTAGAATTATAAATTATTTTTGACGATGCTCCAGTAGAAACGAATCCCTAACTATGCTCTGAAGTTCACTTTACTCGCTCTGTATTTAACGTTCTTTTTAGGATTCTGTACCCAACAGGTGAAATAATCGACAATTAACATGTTCATAAGTGATTTCCTATTGAGTATTACTACGGTGGATATAACAAAAAAAATTACTAAACCATTTTATCCTAATAAATATTTACTTTGTTACAACACCCAACGGTAACTAGTGAAGTGATATAATACTATTCATTTATTCATCTAACATTCCAACTTAGGTGCCAACAGGTAGAGTTTACCTGTTGATAAAAGAATGTGTAAACTTTTCATTACTATACGTGTCGCAACTTTTGATTGGACTGTATATCTTGTAACGGAATAGATAGATTCTTGAATTTTGAAATGTGTTTTACTATGACCGCTAAACAAAAATAGTAAAAAAGACACATTTTTTTAAAATAAAATAATATTAAAAATTAAATGTAAAATGTTTATCTAGCGGTTTATCAAATTTAACCTTAGTGGTTTATCTAATATTTCAAGTTATTACAGCGCTGTCTGTTGGCAAATGAAGGGATCCATATCCCTTCATTTGCGAGACATACCCGCTTTTCCGATTATTATTTTTGCCAATTTTATGTCAGCAAAATGTAAAAAAGGAAAAACAAAATATTCATAATATCGAGGTGGTGGTTTGTTCTGTGACCTCCCAAAGTTTGAGAGAGGGGTGAAATGCGTGAATTCTGCGTTACGTATGTTTTGGATGGCCTCTAAGCACCCTTAAGTGAAGTCATTCTGTCAAAGTGATTTTCATGTGTTTTTATAGGAACAATATACGTAGAGGCGTCACATAACGCCCAGATCACCAACGCATGTGTTTTATGACCTCGGGATGGATGCTCAGCGGGTGATGGACCTCCTTGCCTCATTTTGTGCTTACGAGGCATTTTACGTAATCTAAAAAAGCCGCATCGACGTGAATTCTTAAAAGGTTTCAACGAAGCTTGTACTTACATTGGGTAATAAGATCGGACAAGTCTGAGGCGGACACTAAGGGTTCCGCACTACTGTGCTATGGTTAACATTGGCAAAAGAATATTTCAACATAATTAGTCACTTTTTTATTTATAGTATTTAAGATTATCATAAAAGAGTCCCGTTGGTATAGAAATCCAAAATTATTCCCTTATTTGTAGGAGAAAATGACAGTGAGGTTCTGAAGTGCAAATATACTAATATGAGTGTTTTAATCTATTATAGTTAATTAAAGTAATGACTTAATAAAACAGAATATTTATAATTAACATTAAACATACAATTAATTTAAATTAATCACTGTTATTATGCCACGGGGAAAGATAGATAATAATATTTTTGCTTTATTAATGAAGGAACAAAGTCCTATGCAATAAAAAGCAAATCATTATAAATTGATTCCAAACTCATTAAAATTCCACGCTTTTCTAAGTAATTAATTTTGTAATAAATATAATTCTCCAGTCGTTTTTACTGTATTTCGAAAAAAAATATCCCATGATTTTTAGAAACAAGGGAGATAAAATGTTATAACACAATTACACCATTATGGGACCCTGAAATTCTTTCGCTTTATTGCGAACTGCGCAGTTTTTAATTCACGAACAATTGTCGCTCATCTAATGAGCATAAACTTAGCAAGACTTTGCCTCTACAATGCAGATGTACATATATTCTCTTCACATATGACATAATAATTTAATACTCTCATCGGGTTTACATGATTATGTGGACCAAATTAAATGCGATCGCATATTAAATTGGATTACAGGATTTGGGCAGTCAACCTCAGTGACATTAAATAAAAGCGTGCTATATTGGTTAAATGCAAGTTAAACTTGATATACCGTGGTAATCCACTGTTTAATAAATGAATCTTTAAAAGCTATCATTGATTAATTGCCAGTTGAAATCAGTAGTAGCAACACAAATAGTACGTAATTTAAAAATCGATTTTCTGTTATAACTAAAGGAACAGTGAAATGAAACGTTTCCTAAATAAAAGATGGTTCTCATAAAGACCATCAGACTCCTGCCAAATGGAGGAACAGTAATGGCGGCCACTCGGAGCCTCCGCATTTAGACTCGCCTCCTCTTGAATATTTAATATCGGCTGCTTTGTTGCTTATATTGGGTCTAATTATTAAAATGCAGGGTGCTCGTGCTGACCTTTGTCAAATCCTTTTATTTTTGGATAGAAATAACCTTTTTGTTTATGAAAAATTACATATAAATGAACTACATACCTACTACTATACTACGTACGATGATAATGAAGTGCGTTAATTTAATTAATGTAACAATCCGGTAGTAACATAACTTAATCGTTCTAGATATCACTTTTATTCTATTAAATAATAATTCTGGGGTAGGTAACGATTGTTTTGTTACGTGTATTTCATCTATGAGTGTATGCAAATAGTGTCTTAAGTTAATCAATTAAAATCCACCCTTTATATACAAAAAATAGATATGTTATACACAGATTTCCATATACATACATCAAATTAAATCACAGTAACAATCTATTGTGATTGACAGACCTAAAGGAATATTTATGTGTTTTTACCTTTGATTTATGTTTACAATCTATTCCAAAAACGTATCTTATTTACTTCTCTGAGTGGAGACGACCCGTTAAGCTTTCTGTTAACATACAATTCGCCAATAAATTCTCTTTGAATTTCCAAGTAAGAAATTCTACTTATCATGTTCTAGGAGACGAGTAGCATTAAACAAGAAACAGGTACTTTGCAAGTGATTCCAATACAATATAAGTAGGTACTTAGTCTTCCTTAAAGTTCTGTTTTCGTTTTATGTGCCTCCTTATAGGCTGTAACTTTGGCTTTATTCATGACTAGCTGACCCGCGCAACTTCGTTTGCGTCATATAAGAGAGAATGGGTCAAATTTTTCGTTATTCTTCTAGTGGTCGTAGCGTGATGTTATAGAACCTATAGCCTTCCGCAATAAATGGACTATTCAACACAAAAAAACAATCAATTCGAACTAGCAGTTCCTGAGATTAGCGCGTTCAATCAGATAAACTCTGCAGCTTTATATAATTCGTATAGATACTTAAACAAAAAATGAATATATTTAGTGCACGGGGGTACCGTGGATGCTAAAGTGACTATCTGGTCCTGGCAACTTTAAACATTACACGTTAAAGGTGATAAGGCACTACTTTTTTTCTTGGGAGATAGGATATAGCGAAACAGCGGGCATAGTTTTTAGGTGATCAGAATTCCATATACATATTTTATTATCGTGTAAAGGTAGCAAACGTGCATGAAGTCCATCTGATGGTTATTGGTCACTGACGCCCACTGAGTTGTTACCCCTGAGGACTAAGATATTTGCATCGTGTTTAAGTGTAGCCGGCAACCACGCCTCTAAACCGAAACATAATGCCTAATTGCTTCACGGAGGTAATTTGATTATAATTAGATATGTAATTTGATGTGCGCAGATAATAGTTTATGGACAGGCCAATATCATAGGATACTTTTTATCCCGGATAACTACACGGTTCTTATAGGAATCTTTAACTCTAAATTTTTATTAACGTAAAATTTGTCAGATTTAGTACTGGCAGCAAAACAATGTCTGTCGGGTCCGCTAGTTATTAATAAATATTTGTTCGTAAAACTGAGCACTCCTGGAAAAATGAGTTTAATAAGTCCACGAATGTAACAATAACTCTTGAAGATATGGGATGGTATTTAAGACGTGCAACGTAGAAATTCGCGGTTTCTTTTCCGGCTGAGCTCTTAGTTGGCTTGCCTGATTGCAGATGACTACTAAACTAAGATACTACTTACGAACCTATACGAGCTGTAAAGTATAGGTAAATTTTAACAACAATATAAAATTAAATACCCATTTCAAATTTCGGTTAAATCTTACAAATTAAAAATTATGTAAACGGAAGCTTATTGATTTTGATTTGATAAGTTTCCACCCTACTGTAGTGTTGGGATTGGGTCGAACTAACATAATACATATTTGTGCAGCACTTTTAATATAATAATAACACCTTGCGAAGCGGTGGTAATGTTAGGTCGGGTAAACACTGCTCCACACACCGCACTAAAAATAAT
>DWNR01002881.1:0-12428 GCA_018250455.1 Polygonus leo
AGATCTTCAATTTGTTCTAAGCGTTTCTGCAAAGCTTCCTTACTACTTTCTTTGCTGCTACCAATATCGCTACCACTTCTGGTAATTTCCCAAGCATCGTCGATCCATTTTTTGGTTTTCACATAATTATCGTCATAGTTTTGGTGTTGTTCATAGTTAGTCTCGACCTTTTTTAGAACATCATTTGCCATGTTTACCAAAACTTGGTATCTAGAGTTAAGATGACGTAACTGATTATTAACATACGTGTCAAGATGTGAAGCAAGAAGGCCTGATGCTGACACATTGAAACTATCTAAATCTGATTTGCCCTTATGTAATTGATCAACAATTTCTTTCACTTCATTAACTTGAGCGCCCTTTTCTTTCGCGGTTCCCAGTAAAGCCAATTTATGATTCTTAATGAGGATTTCTTTCTGTTGTAGCCAGTCAGATAATCTTTCGTACTCATCCTTATATTCACGCCATTGATTAACAGTGTCTTCTAATTGGCTCTTTTGTTGCTTTATCTCATTGAATAAGTCATCAAAGCTTTCTTTCAAAGCTTTCATCTCGTTTTTAATTATGGCTTGACCATCAGGCGAGGTGCTCGCAAGCACGACTTCTCCAGTATGCTGAAGATGTTCTAATAGCAGTTCTCCTTGGGCTTGTTTATTAATTAACGCGTCAAGAGGTGCAACAGAGTTTTCAATGGCCAGTTTATCGCTGAGTGGCTTAGATTTTAGGGAAGGTACTTTTTCTCTGGCTCTACTTAACCACTGAATCAATTCATCATGCGCTTCTTTGTAAAGTCTATGATCTTTATATTGTTCTTCCCTGTCCGCTAATAACTTTTTGCTCTTGTCGTAAAGCGAATCAAATTTGTTCAGGGTTTCTTGTGCTTTAGAAGCCACTAGATTTTGTTGACCACTTGCAAGCATTTCAGCTGCCTTAGATTTCAATGTATCAACATCGATTCGGTCACAACGTGCTTTCTCCTCAACTTCTTTAAGTTTTTCAAGTTGTGCTCGTTTGTCAGACATAGATGTTTCAAATGGAGTCAACTCAGCTAGCATATTTTCCAACCAAGTATTACTCTTCTCGATTAACTGTATTTGTTCTAAGAATCCTGCCCACTTAGTAACTGAGTCATCTAACATGTTCTTTGTTTCAATCATCCTCGACAATAATGCCGACCATTGTTCTTGCAAAGCTACCAACGAATTATTAATAGCTTCATGTCCTGATGGCGCAGTGTTTGCCATCACGTTTTGGGCTAACTCGACTAGAGATTGAACTTTGGTAAATCCTTCATCTTTTGTAAGCAGCAGATTTTGTATCAGCACCAGTTTTGTCTCTAAATCATCTTGAGAGCATGAACTCAAATCTGCACAGAAGTCTAATTTATCTCGCAATTCCTCAATCCACTGAGAACACTCAGTGACATTACTGGCGAATTCTTGGTGGGTTTTTACATATTGCTGCCATCTGTTGGTCAAATCTTTCACTTTTTGCGACAGCGCCTGGTACTTCACAGTCAAATCAGATATTTGAGATCCACGAGGCCCCAAGACACCAGTGTATAGAGATTGCGCTTTCTCTGTAATATTGTCAATTTCCAATTCCTTAGCACGAACTTCACCTTGTAATTCTTGGAATTTGTTGAATTGTTCTTGTTTCTCTGGTAAAGTGGCTTTCAAATCAACTGCGTGTATTTGCGTATCCGTATTTCTAATCCATGCTAAGCACTGGTCTTTCATGTTTTCGTATTCATTCCACTGTTGAATTTTGTTTTCCAATGACTCAATTGTTTTGTTGATAAAGGAAACTAAGCCTTCCCATTCTTGGTGAGAGGCATCGATTTGGTTCCTTATGTTCGCTTGCCCACTGCTTATTGTACCAGGCAGAACTTTTTCACCTAGTGACCGAATTTTGTCAATGCGGTTCTTCTCTTCAGGCAAATTAACTTGTAATGATTTTAATTTCTCACAATTGCTGCTTAAAGCTACCCTTTCCAAATTGACATCTCCCCAAAGTTGAGCTGTATTGTGAGTTGCCTCGACCCATTCTTGTAAGTCCATAACAGCCTTGCTGTATTGTTGATGATTGTTAACGATAGCTTCATATTGTTCTACGTATGATTTGGCTCGCGAAAGGATAGTATCATGCCTGTGTTTCAATTGACTTATTTCTTTAGCAATGTCTTTGTTAACATCAGGTAAACTTTGTGCCCGAAGTTCTAGATCAGATATATCTTGTTGATGAGCGATCGCGTCTTGGAGGTAATTTCTGTATACATTTAATTGATTACGCTTCTCGTCGAGGGTTGCCTTTAATTGAATTTCCTTAGGAAGATTCTTTTCAGCTAAAGTTAACCATTGCTGAACGGTCTTAAGGTTGTCTTCAAAGGATGACCATTTATTAAGCTCTGAATCCAGATCTCGTTCAGCTTTAGTGATGTTGTCATATAAGTTATCAAGAGCCTGTTGTATATCTTGTAATTGTTGTTCTATAAGTTCTTTTCCTTCAGGAGACGTAGATGGATATAACTTTTCTCCTAATTCAAAAGTATTATTCACAAGTAAAGTAGCATTTCGTCTTTGAGTGAGTAAATCGTTAAGACTTTCCCGTTTCGCATTTATTCCTTCAGGAGTGTTTGATATATTCTTCTGACATTCATCAAATTTATGTTGCGCAGTCTTAATCCAATCTGTACATTGATTATACTTTTCTTGATAGGCATTATGGTCATTCACTGCTTGCTGACATTTCTTAACTAGTTCCTTTGCAGTCGAATGCACGGATTGGAAACGAGATGTCATTTGTTGTAAATTCATAGTAATTCTCGTATCATTGCAATTTTCGATAAGATCACTAAATTCATCTGTCAGTTTGTCCACATCATTTTCTGTCTTTTTCAAATTAGCCAATATTGCCTGCAAAAAATTAAAAATAGTAAATATAAAGAATTAATTCAAATGTTTATTCTAAGTATATTATTTAGTTTAAGCTAATCTACGACAACTACTATTAGTATCGTCACTGAGACAGTTAAAACTTATTTAATTAAATAATACATTTGAGTATTACAGAACGCCGCACCCGATGCATCTAAATCATTAGTAAGAATATTTTAAAATTCTAATTATACTAGAAAAGTAACATCATAAATGCCCATAGCATCATGTTCCTTTGGTTAGAAATTCATAACGAAATAAAATTAAGTTCGTGAAATTAGATTCTCTACTGAAAATTAGACTACACCCTACAGTGCCGGGACAGACATAGTATTTTCGTTTCCTTTAAAATCTTACTTGGTCCAATGCTTCGCCCAAAGTTTTGACTGCAGTCAAATCATTTTCATGATTATCAATCGCTTTACTTAACTCCTGTTTGAAATGTAGTAATATTAAATAATTTACATCGATATAAATAATATATGTCAAAATAAAGTAACATACTACAAACCTGATATTTATTGAGCTGATCTATCTTTTCTTCCAATGTGGCTTTAGGTGTGTAAGTTTTCAGGCTCATTTCTGTATCTGTCAACCAGTGTTGTAGCCGGTCACTGGCACTGTCGAACTCATTCCACTGTTGAATTTTGTCTTCAATACCACGTTTAACGTCGTGAACTGTTGCAGTGAATTTCTCCAAGTCAGCTCTAAGTAATCCCAATTCTCGAGACATGCCCTCTTTTCCTCTTGGAGATAATTTAGGTCCACTATTGTCAATAAGGTCAGACAATATTTTCAATTTGTTATTTCCAGTTGGGATAGCATCTAAAAGCTCCTGTATTTTTCCAAGTTTGCTCTGCAAGGCAGCTTTGTTGCCAGTAAAGTCCGAGAGGAGATGGAGACGATCCCATAAATGTTTCTGGTAATCCTGTAGAGATTTCTGCTGATCGGCAAACTGTTGGTAGATTTCGAAGGTGCTTTCATGTTTATCTATTATAGCAGATAACCTATTAGTAAGGGCATTATATCTATCCCAAACTGATTGAATAGTAGAATTCATTTCATCACTTTCTCCCTTGCCGGAGTGAATGCTAGCAGCCACGCTTTTTGCTTTTTCTGTGACTGTTTCAATGACTCTTTTATGTGAGCATATTTCTTGCAGTAATGTCTTGTTTTTCAAAAGTTTAGATTTTATTTCCTGGGCTGAATTAAGCGTGGCTTTTTCTTCTGTCTCAACAATTTTCTCTTTCTCGTCAAGCCATGACAGGGTTTGCTGGAGAACGTCTTGGTAACTGGACCATTGCAGCGTTTGTGACTCATACTCTTTTTGTTGTTGTAATATACTATCATTGAGTTTGTCCCACCTTTCCCTAAGAGCTCTGATTTCTGCACGAATATTTTCTCTGCCATTAGCAGCTGTTTCAGGAAGAACTTTGTCTCCTGCTGTTGTTAAAATACCAATCTTGTGCTCACCATTATCTCTTTCCAGTAAAAATACTTGTAGTTTGTTACCTTTACTCTCAATGCTGAGTTTATCTTCTTTTGTTATCATTTGAGACAGCTGTTCTTCTAGTGGTTTTAACCAGGAATCAAACTCGTTACGAAGTTGGACATACTTCTTGTGATCTGCTACCAACTCAGACCAGTGGTTGACAATATCTTTAGAGATCAAATGTAGTTGCTGGTAACGGCTGCTCACTTGAGTTACAAGAGGTTTAAGTCTTTCTACGCCACTTAGCTGAATAAGATTATGTGATTCATCGACGAATGTATCCATTTCCTTTTCTTTTGCGTGAATGCTGTTGCGAAGATTAACGTATCTTTGTAATTGTGCTTCCTTTTCTTGTAGCGTAGAGCATAATGCTTGATCACGGCACTTTGATTCCATGTCTTTTAGCCATTCAGATATAGATTCAATAGAAGAATCAAATTTATTCCAAATTTCTAACGTGTGTTTTAATTTTTGTTCAGATGTGCCGATACTTTCAACTGAATTACGTAACTGGTCATGTAAGTTTTTAATTTCTGCTTCAATAGCTGCATTACCAGCTTCCGAAGTGCTCTTACTAACAACTGCAAAAATGGCACGAATTTCGTCCAGTTTACTCGAACCTACTTTTTCAATGTCTTTTAAGGATACCGCCGATTGCAATTTTCTGATGATCTCTGGTTTCTCCCCAGTCGCATTCTCTATATCTAAAAGTTTTTCGGATTGTGACCCAAGCCATTCTTTGTATTGCTGAATTAGACGAACAAGGTCTTCGTGTCGTTTCACGCAATCTTCTAAATTATCTTGCAGATTTTGAGATTTGGTCACAATGTTCTGGAATAACTGCTTTATTGATTGCAAATAGACGTTCAATGATGCGTCGTGTGTTTGATCTACTAACTGTTGTGCTTTGTCGCAAACTGACTCAACCAGCTGTTGATGCGTCATTATCTCTTGGTGCATTATTTTGTGATTCTGTAACTGAGCCTTTTTCTCTTCCAAAGAAGCCTTCAACTCCGTATGACGCTGCATTGCCCTTTCAACATCTTTAAGCCATTTCGTTAATTGTTCTTGTGCTAGAGAGAAATCAGAGAATTGCAAAAGGCACTGATCTAACTTATTAACCGTTTCTTGGAAACTGTCACCAAAACTATCCCATAATGTTCTTATCTTGCGAATTTTCTGACGAATAACTTCTCGGCCATCAGGACTTGTATGTGCGTAAAGTTTTTCACCCAGACTCAAAAATTCTTCAAATGCAGGAGTTTTCTTATTCCGTATTTCGTACAATTCTTTAGCCTTATTTTGTTTTTCTTGTAAGACGGCATAGTCACCGACAATTTCATTCAAATCTTGTAGTTCACCAAGCATGTTCATCAGCCAGCTTTCCATATCGTTATACTCTTTTTCAAAGGCCTGGTGTTCCGAAACAAACACCTCGTACTTGGATATAATTTCGTTTACAAGGTTATTTAATGTGTGGTATCTTGTAGCTAACTTGGATGTTTTTGATGTAATTTCTGATTCACTCGTAACGTTTTGCTTTGTGTCTCCGAGCGCCGTAAATTCTGCGTTTCTTGATGCTAATTCACCTTGAATTTCTTTTACTTTTTGTAAATGAGCTACTTTAGCTTCAAGATTGCTCTTAAGACTTTGATCTCTTAATTGATTTTCCTTTACTTTCAGCCATTCTTCAAGTTCGTCCAATGTTTTTTGGCTTTCATTCCACTGTTTTAACATTTCCTTTAATTTCTTGTTATTCTCTTCACACTGTGTTGAAAATTGCTCCCAAGTTCCTTTTAATTGCTCGAATTCGCTTATGAGTACGGGGTGTCCGTTAGAACTAGTTGTTTCCAAAACTGTGTGTAATTGTGTTTTCAAATTTCCTAGGGTCTGATCCACATCTTTAGTCTTAGACATAACATTTTCAATGGCATTAATTTTAGAATCGACATCGTCTTTTTGGGTGACAACTCCGTAATTCAACATACTATTCTCAGCTACGATGCGGTTAAGACGATCACGGGTCTCTTCAAACATCTGTACATATTTTTCATGATCAGATACATGAGCTTCACACGTATTAATTCTTCTCTCAAGCTCTTTAGCCATGTTTGTGTGCCTTTCTATAATTTTAGCCAGACTCTTTTCCGCGTCTTCGTCTGGCATCAACTTTATCTTCTCAGTTAGCTGTGATAGCATTGACTGGTGTAGCTCAACTTCTTGGTGTAAGATCTTGTTTGCGTGAAGTTGAGCTTTCTTTTCTGGTAAGGTGGGACATAATTTGAAATCGCCGAGTTCTTTCTCTTTATCTGTAATCCATTTTTGTACCTGATTGAAAGTATCATCAAACGACGATCTCTTATTAATTGTAGTTTCAATATCTTTAATGACATTATTCAGTGAATCAACAGAGTTTTCAAAGTAATCTCGTAAGGTTCGTAGTTCATTTCTAATTTGTTCGCGGCCTTCTGGAGTAATACCGCTAAATAAGGCTTCTCCTGATTCAACGGCATTATTTAATAGCCGTTGGCCCAATTCTTTATTTTCATTCAGGCGTTTTACTTGCTCTAAGTCAGCAGCAGTAGGCTTGGCATGTTTGCTCATTGCTGCTAAGTCTGCAATCTTAGCGTTTGCATCTTGCAACCAATTTTTAAATTCTGCGATGGTTTTATCGTACTTTCCTTTGTTGTCTTTCAATTCCTTGAGCCTCTTAAGATGACTGTCCATAAATTTCTCAACAGTTTGGTACCTTGTGACTAAATGATTTATGTACTGCAATACACGTGAATCAGGATTACGGGACAATATATTGTCTCCGATCTGTACAAGCCTATTGATCTCACCATTATACTCTTTAATCTCTCTGTTGAGATTGTCAACTTCTGAGATTTTATTGTCGATTTCCTTTAAGTCATGAAGGCTTACAGCTTCTTGTCTAACCTTATTTTCTTTATCCTTTAACCACTCGGAGACATTTTCAAGTAAAGCCTCATATTCTTGCCAAGCTTTAATATTATCATGCAATCTATTTTTAATTTCTTCATAGTTTGCCGTAAGTACTTCTAAATTCTTTTGAGCTTTTTCCGTTTGTACTGCTGCTTCTTGAGAGCAAGCGGGTTCAGCGACAGCACGGAGAATATCACAAGCTTCTTTCAATTCAACGACCTTCTTTTTACACTCAGAGATACCACTTTCAACATCTGCGAGAGCTGCTGCCTTGACTTCCAAGTTATACTTATCACTTGTTACATCAGGGACACACCATCTCGTCTTATCATCCAACATTTTTAAATTCCTATTGAACATACTTAATTTGTCAGTAAACAGCTTTTGTAAGAACGTCAGTAGTGTAGTCTCAGTTTTATTAGCGTGGACTAATACACTTTCAAATCTCTTTTGTAATGTACTTAACTCTTTCGGTACAAGAGATTCATAGAAACCTGGATAATTTGCATTCATTTCTGATACATTTTGGGTAAGATTATCAATCTCATCGTTTAAGTTCTGTAATTCAGTTTTACATAATTGACATTTCTTTAGCCGGTCCAATATCTTTGCGTTATCGCCAGACATGTCATCGCATTTTATAATATCATCACGTATTTTACTTACATTATCGGAAAGACGTTTAATGCTATCTTTGAGTTTATTTTCTTTAGTTTCTAATGATGATACAGCGCTATCTAAGTTATCTGCTAACGACTTTAGTGCTTCAAACTCGTTGTCCAGATAATTAATTATTGAGTTGACCTGTCCCGCTGGGATATTTTTATTCAAATTAGTTATTTGCTCGCATTTTGCTTTAATGCTGTTTCTTAGACCCAGGTATAAGGGTAACTCCTCTTTGTATTTCGTAAGATGGTTTTGACCGAATCTGATTTCGAGATTATCACAAGCATTAGCCAGATTTTGTCCCGTTTCACTCAACCATGTAACTACTTGGTTTTTGGTATCATCGATCTGTCTCCACACAATAAGCTGAGATTCTAAGTCTTGAATTCTCTTTATTATCGCATCATTAACTCTTTCCCAATGTGTCTGTGAGTTTAAGAAAGATTCTTCCAAGGGAGTAGTATCAAAGCCACCCAAAGTTGACGCTTGTTTTAAGACAGACTGCTTTATAACGTCCATCTGGTCTAACAATCCTTTAGATCGCTTCAAAATTTCATAACTTTTCTTGGCTTTGTCTAACGACTGGGCTGTTTGTACGTAATCATTAGGAGCATCCTTACAATCGTTGTACAATTGCTCAGCTCTGCTCATTTCTCTTTCAAAGGCAACAGAGAAGTTCTTTAGCTCCTGTAAAGTAGATGATAGTAGTATGTATTTGTTCTTTGTGTCACGTACGCAGTTTACGACTTGGTCCCAGCTATTGTCTGCTGCAGATAGAGCGTTTTGTATCGTTCCCATATTGGCTTGATCTTCTCGCATTAAATGTAAACCTTCTTCTCTTAATTCTTTTCTGACCGTCTGTTTCTCCTTCAACTCTGTATCCAAATTATCCAATTTTTCAGTCATTTCTTGTATCGTAGCTTCAGTTAATGGTACAGGTTTCTGAGACATATCATTTAAGGCCGATTGAACTGTATGTAATACATCGCCCAATGCTTTGTGTTGAATATTAAATTTATCCCATCTAGCACCAACTTTTTGTACAAGATCTCTCTTAGATACTACTTGATTTAACAACGTATCAGCTTTCACTTCGATTTCCTTTACTAAACTCAGTGGCGATATGATTCTACCAGTATTTGAATCGGTCACTTTTACTCGAGATGGGCCATCCAGTAGCACTACATTACTCTTCCACTCGGGTATTTTGGTAATAATGTTAACAAGTTCCTGTCTTAGAACTTCATAGCTTTCAGGAGTTAATTTCGGCCCCTCAATTTGATACTGAACGTGACCAAGTTGTTGTTTATTATCTTCGTACCAATTGAGCAGATCGGACCATTTCTGTAGCACACTCTTGTTTTGTTGTATGTTTGATTCAATTATTTGATAATGCTCGGCAATGTTGGAATATGTGTCACTTAAAGAACGAGTCTCATCTGGATGTGAAGCAAGAGTCATGTTTTTAACTTCATTGTAGATTTCTGTAAACTCTGGGGCTTTTTGTGCATGCTCTTGAAGTAGAACATGCATAGATTGTAGAGTAGGTTCAACTTTATCGGCAGCAATTTGATCATAACTTTCAGTTTTTCTTCTAAAATCGGTAATCCAATTATCAAAGTTATGTAACTTTGTAAGGAATTCTTGCTTTACAATGATTTTGTCAGATAGCTCGTTGACTCTTGTCCTGACCGTTTCGGCCAAAGCATTGGTCCTCTGTTTGATATCCGATACTTTGTTCTTCAGTAAGGCAGCTCCTTCAGGCTGAATACTGTGACAGATTATATCACAAGTCTGTGATAAGCTGATAATCTTTGCCTGTTGTTGTGAAATTTCATTTCCGAATGATTTGAGTTTATTTAGTTCTCTATCTAACTTTTCTACTTGTGGAGTATCTACATTAATGACTCTGCTGGTGAGCAATTTCTCACCGTTTTCGATCCAACTTTCTAGCTTTTCTGCTTCCCGTTCAAAGTTTTCCCAATTGGTAACAAGTTTGTCCAATTTATTGTTCCACTGATCCGCTAAATCGTGGACTACTGCCCACCTGGAATGGATCGCATCGACTTCATCGGGAGCACTAGTTTTACCTGATAACTGGTGACTTACGCTAGACAAAATTTGTAGATTCATCAGCTGCTTATCACAGTCAGCAATCAGAGCTCTGGATTGTTGTTGCAATTGTTGCGCTTCGGGTAATGTTGTGGGCTTAGGAATAGTACCTAGTTTAATCTCCGCTTCTTCAATCCAAGGTTTTATCTCTGCAACGCCTTTTTGGTACTTCTGCCAGCTAGCTAAATCGTGTTCGACCACTTTAGTCTGGTGTTCAGTTGACCGTTTAAGATCCGCCATCATTTTTTCTAATAGCGCTATTTCACCTTTAAGTCTATTGGCATCATGCACACGATGCTCTACGGCTAACTTACTTCCTTGGTCGGCAACGCCTCGTATTATCTCTAATTTCTCAGATATCACTTTTTGCAATGCTTGAGATTTTTCTACGCGTTCTTCTGGTGTGATATTCTCAGACTGAATCTGGGATATTAGAGCCGGACTTTCTTTTTTGATCCATTCTCGAACATGTTCCAACTTATGTTCAATCTTTATCCATTCCTCATTGAACTTCTCTAAGTGTTCTACCTTGTGCTGAACTTCATCTTGGACCCTATCTAGCTTACGCTCGATCGTCTCCAAATCCTTAACAATGACCGGTTTAGACTTGTTAGCTGTAAGTGATTGCAGCTCTTGGTACGCTTGTTGTAACTGTGGCAACCTTTCGGTCTTAGCTTTCTCCAGCTCAGCATTGATTGCTTTAGTCTCTTGAAGCTCTCGGCTAATATTAGTGACGCCAAGTTCCAAGCCTGGGTGAGCGACGTAACTTTCAAACTTGTCAATGTTTGACAACAACTCCTCTTTCTGATATTCGTAATTAGACCACACCTTCTGTGTGTCGCGGAGCTTGTGGAGTCGTTCAGTGTTGGAATCGTAGGCGGTAGTCCAGCCAGTTTCCAAGTTCCTTACGTCCTCGCGGACGAACGCGGGCGCGTTAGCATCTCGTATGAGTTCCTTGCCTCGTTGGAGCATGGACATGACTGATGGACGATGGCGATCAAGTTTCTGCACCGCTGCCTGTTGTTCTAGCACTAATTGCTCCACGTGTTGCAGAGACTGAGGTTCTGGTTCTACCTTTGCTTGTTGTTTAGCGCTTTCTAAGATGCAAATGACCTCATGGACCTCACGTCGGTAGGTGTAGCACCGTGTGTAGGTTTCTGTCTTTATCATAGTTATCTCGATAGTGGGAATTAGGTTCTTGTATCTAGCAATGAGGTTCTCTAGCCTCACTTGTTCCTCCTGGGCCTCTGTGTCCGAGCAATGGTTGGAGAGCATATCTAAAGTTTGAACGAGCCACTTCATATCCTCACGCTTCTTATCGGCTTCTCGACAGATGTTCTAAAATTTAAAGCATTCATTTGATTTTAATAATATTTGTGTAGTATAGGTACAAATAAACATTTATAATGAACATATAAATGAAGGTGTAATCTAATAAAGTAAAAAATTGTGATTTTTTAGAAAAAGATAAAAATAAATAAAATAATTATACACACTAATAACATAAATGTAAATTTTAGTAACAAATAAGAAAATCTAAAACCGATTAAACTAAATATTCTTTGGATACTACTATCGTTCATATAACCTAAATATTTACCATCAATTCTCTTAGCTGTATCCATAGCGAGCATTAAAACAGATCGATATTAAAGACCAATTTCAAAATAATCCAAATATTTACAACCATTATAATGAAAAATAGTGAGGTTTACAACGTAATATTGTCTTTTCACATACCTGGAATATCGTCTTCTCTCGTTCGAACGCTTCAGCCGAATCTACTTCCCTGACGATGCTGTCCATAGTCTTGTCCACGTGATCCATCCAGCGTTCCATCTCCGCAAACCTGGATCTGTACGCGTCCCACTTCGCCGGAATCCTCTGCAGCTGCTGTCTGAAGTGTTCTACGCGCTTCACGGTGCCTTCCCACTGTTGCTCGCACTTCCGTAGAGACTCTTCTAGAACGGTGTCCCCGGTCTGCTGGGTGTAGCTGGTGGCTATCTTGCTGAGGTTCTGCAGACACTGCTCCACCTGCATCACCTTGCCCTGGTTGCGGAAGTACTCCTCGTTGCGGATGAGGATGCCGTCCGCGTCGTCGCTTTGGTTGTACGCCTGGTTATTAAAAAAAATAATATCGTTAATGTTAAAGTTTTAAATATTTTATCTTTTATCTATTCGAGTTAAGGAGAAATATTAATTACTAGCTGTGCCCGCGGCTCCGCCCGCTACCCCTCCTTTTAGGGGCTGAATTTTTATGGCCTAAAACACGGCCG
>DWNR01002882.1:0-12428 GCA_018250455.1 Polygonus leo
CCCAGCTAACTTTTTTTTTAATATATTCCATGTACAGACTTTCGACCCTCTTTAGCTTTATTATATGTATAGATTTTTACTTAAAAAAAAAACTATTTCAGGCAAAAAAGGCGATGTGTATGGAAGAAGATATACTGATCGAACTCCAGTGTCGAAAGTAGTTTGTAAAACTCAACTGAAATCAACTGACTATTTCGATGTTTAAAATAAATTAATTAATTGAAACAAATAATTTGTGCGATCGCAAAAAAGATTAAATTTCTCGAATTTGAAAAACTAAGATTAAAACTGACCTTCGGAACAAGTAATAAAATTTAAGTTAAGTAACTCATTGCACATGAAAAAGTAGCAGTTACAAAACAATATTCGTGATTTATCCAATTTTGTGAACAAGGCGATGCATTTGTGCTGTAAAAATAAAATCCAATATGCCTTTCGTAATGATAAATCTTTAAAGCCCTCACGGCAAATAGAAGATGCCCATTTCATACTCATATGATCTGATCAGACGAGGTATGTTTATAAAGTCTGATGCCGCTCGCTTAAACAGGTTTTCTGTAGTAATGGAAACGAGAATTAGATCCGCAGATGATATTAGCTGTTTATGCGGTCAGATTTTATTGAAGTTTTACATTTCTTGTCATTTTCAGCATATTTTACTATTGAAAAAGTAAAAATGCTGTTCGATAAAGAAAAAATATTCCATGACTCTTGGATAAAATGTATTCCATGACTGTAAAACTTCGATCTGACTATTTCGTTGTTCATGATCCACCACGGAAACAACTTATGAGATCCCTGTAAGATTCAATTTGTCGAATTCTATAACAATAAGAAATCAATAAACGAAATAACCTTCTGAAAAACTAAATAAAACCAAAGTTTAGTAAGTCACAGCACGTGAAAAAGTAGTAGTTACAAAATAATACTCGTGATTTACTCCAGTTTTAAGAACAGTGGAGTAAAGATAAATCTTTAAAGGCCTCACGGCAAATGCCACTACGATGCCCATTTTATACTCATATGATCTGATCAGACGGGGTATGCTTGTAAAGTCTGATGCCGCTCGCTTAAACAGGCTTTCTGTAGTAATGGGATCGAGAATTGGATTCGCAGATGATATTAGCTGTTTATGCGGTCAAGTTTTATTGTAGTTTTATATTTTTCATATCAAAAATGTATTCATGTCTTACATGGATTGTAAGGAATGTTTTAAAGATGTTGCAGTAGTCGATAGATTGGATTACAGTCTATTTGTGTCATAAAATGTTATTATCATAGTAACTGCCCTATCATTGTTGTTCCACAGCTGAACAATAGTATCCTTTCACAATGAGAAGGAGATTGGCTGTAATTCATCATGCTAGTCAAGTACGAGTTGTTAGACGTCACATTCCCATGTTTTTTTAACCTTAAGAAAGCATAGCTGTGATAGTAAAAGTGATATTTTGGTTTTCTTACAAAAATACAAAACTCTTTACCAGAATTTTAAGAAATATGTATATTTCGTACGTGTCTCGTTCCATGCATGAATAAGTTGTACTCTATATGGTTAAAGTAAATGATATCCATACACTATCCTCTGCCTAGAAGTGAAGTTTTTAGATACGATCTATATTAACAGAATGGCGATCAAGATCAATTTAGAGGTAAATGTGATT
Source organism: Polygonus leo (assembly GCA_018250455.1). Classification (NCBI taxonomy): domain Eukaryota; kingdom Metazoa; phylum Arthropoda; class Insecta; order Lepidoptera; family Hesperiidae; genus Polygonus; species Polygonus leo. The sequence goes on from DWNR01002882.1 coordinate 1,662, forward strand.
GTACGAGACAAGGCTCCATGAAAAGTTTTCGAATCCGTCGAAAGTCGACGCAGATCAGATTTAGTAAAGGAAAATCCAACCATCTGTGTGGCAACTGTACGGAACAGTTCGAAATATTTTGGCTATTTTAGGAAACCACTGGAAATATTTCTTCTATCGCTTCAAAAGTCTCTCGAGTCAAGTTTAAAGAAGAGTTATTTTCGTTATTCAGTTTCTGTGGATTTTCTACAATTATTAGATATGTAAGATTTTTAACGAAATACAGATCGATATCAAATACAAGTGTGTGTGAATTATGATTAAAGAAATGTGAATTCCGAATGATCGTAAATTATCCTCCTAATGAAATAATAGAAATTACAATTTTCATGGTCATTTTCGTATTAAGTATACGTTTTATATTACGTATGTTGTGTTTAAGAAAGTTCAATAATATCACAGCTTAGAACTTAAAAATTATAACAATTTCATATGATTATTTTAGTAAATATTAAAACGACTAAAATATGTAAATATGGTTGTACTAAATCTACAAATTATAAGTAGGGTATATTATCGACTTGTGTAAACTTCGATGAATTGAAACTTATGTTCGTTATCCAATTCTCGAAAGGTAGAAACACTCAACTCAGTTCCACTTAAGTAGATTTAGATTAATAGAGAAATTTCTAAGAAAAGCCAAAGAGCCTGCGAGTATTATTATAACAAAGGCTCTATTGCGAACTCTATATTTTTTGAACGTCAAAGAAAATTGAAAAAACTTTAATTATAGCCCACAAAAGTCGGTTTTATTTCCAAAAATAGTCCATTTCAAATTTCGTGCTCAATTTAATTGGATAAAGCAATTTATTTCAAAAAGTAAATTTGTTTTTCGAAATCCTGTAATACAGCATTTATCAAATATTCAAGGAACTACTCGTATTAATACAAAATCAATTTATACTCGAAATTGCCACACTAGGAAGACACTATTGCCGGTGGTGGAATTCATGTTGTTCGACGGCGGAGGTACCACCGCCACTCTCATAATCCTCCGTGAAGCAATTCTTGTTTTTCAGTTTGGAGCGGCGTGTTGAAATCTATACTTACACGTGAGATAAACATCCTTGTCCTCAAGCGTAGCAACATATGTGTTTGACCACATGTACGATTGAATCATACTTAGATATGATTACTAAAGTACATGGCTGGCAGTGATCACTTAGGAGTCACCATCACTCATCATCAGATGAACTGCATGTTCGTTTGCTCCCTTTATACGAAAAAACCGTATATTATTAAAATTTAACGCTTCAGTTAGAAAAAAATCCATATTAAGTTCACTGAAAATAGGTGAAGTATAAAATAAATTTGAGCGATGAAAAGCTTGCGGTGTTCGGGATAGACGGCGTAAGCTCGTTCCTAAAGCTTCCGAAGCGGGGATTAAACGTGCTAATGTAGAGTCGAGGAGAGCACGGAGTAGTTATGCAACGAAAAATTACAATTAGGTGTCTCTGTTCTACTCTTTATCTTTTTTTCAAGTCTCGTATGATTTTTAAGGCATATGTTAAAACAATAGTACTGATATGTTTAGTTTTACGTATTAAGGTAATTTCAGTATTATGACTTTAGTAATTGTCTTATTTTGTTACTACAGTTCGTACTATGTAGTATTCTAGCTGCTGAATTATAAAATGCGATTAAAAATGGAAGTTTAGGGTAGGAGGGTGAGGGGACGGTGATTTGTGGCTATACGTATTTTTTGATACTAAATCATAAAAAGAATTGGTGAAGCCGTTTTGGAGGTGTTCGATAAGAATTACCGAGATTAGAGATTTTTATATATTAGATTTTATCTGTATTTTAACGTGTCCGTAGTCATGTATGTTAGTTTCACCTACTAAAATGGCGATAACGTTCAGTTTATTCTTCAATAGAGGTCTTACGCTTTTATATTTTAAAAGAATTTACTTAAGTTTCAACTATTAAAAGCTTTTATAATTGAGTATTATTTGGATGTTACAGTATTAGGTAAAGAAATATAAGATAAAAATAAAATATCGAGAATATATACTAGTTGTGGCATTTATGAAAGATAGTACAGAATCTTAGACACGTCAGGATGTCATTTGTGGAGTTCCGGGGCGCGAGTAGAATGATAAATAAGGATATCTGATATTTTGTATATATAATGTATGTCTAAAGCGAAAAGTTCCTTCCAACTCATGTCACTTTATCTGTAGCACTTTGGTGAGAATATTCCTGTTACTTTTTTGATGATGACGATGATATAAGTGACTAGCGGTCTCGGCAAACATTGGTCTGCTATACAAAATATAAAAAACGCGATTAAAAAATGGGGGCTGGTGGTACAAGAGTATTTTAGGGTTATAGGTATTTTTGGATGACAAAACTTAAAAAATGTCTTAAAACTAAAAAAAAACTAGATAGCGCTATGTTTTTCACCAGTATAAGTAGTGTACATCCTATTTCAGTCCTAAGAATTATACACAAAAAAAGACATTAAAATCGACCAAGCCGTTTCGGAGGAGTTCTATGGCAAACACTGTAACACGAGATAATTATATATTAGATGAGACATGCCACATAAGTACCATGCCACGTAGTAGTTTTTCGTTACAACACTCAAATCCTACTTCGGGGAATAAATCTGCCCCTTTAACATTATTGGGCCCGGATCATAGGTACTTCACTAAGTATTCTACCCTTATAAAATGTTTTTTCACTAAGTTATCTTAAAATATAAAGATCTAAAATATGAAGAAGAATGATTTATTTATTGCATAAATTATGTTAAATTACAACACAATTTGAGCCCTTGGCGGTATTGCAATATTATTTTTAGTGCGGTGTGTGGAGCAGTGTTTACCCGACCTAATATTACCACTGTAACCATACCATGTGTAACTTCAACCAATTTGACAAATGAAATACTGTGTATGTTGTTGTCATGATGTTTTTAAAACGGGACGACGACACCACATACAAGTAATATGACATTTATTACAATTCTGAAGCCGGCGAATGAAAAGATGTGACTATTTGACCGACGAACATTTAATTTTTAGTAGAAATATTTCTTATCGTATGAGAAAATCGGTGCTCAGCAATGAGAGAAGAAGTCTTAAATCTGTTCCGTACTTTTTATTGATTTTATTTGGTATAAAAAATGAAAAACAATTGAAATCACTTCGTTTTCTTCAACACCAACTCATCGGTATATATTTTAGGGTTAACTAATAATAATTTATTGAATGTATCACTGAAATACCCTAAAATATCTAGTTAAAATACATGTTGTTGCAATAACGTTCCAGTAGTTATTATTAGCAGCAAACTTAGATTGAACTTGTGTTGTTTTAGGCCCTTAAGATAGAGGCTGTTGCTTAAGGCTATTAACGGGATGACCCAACGCTGGCAGTTGCAAATGGTGTTTGCGAAGCAGTTGGGTATACTTCCCAAGAGCCTTAAACTTTTGGAAACAAATGATATTTGCCAAAGAAACGACTTTGGAAGTGAGAGTTACACTTTACTTTATCGTGGCGTAGTGGGATACTTTCTATGTATAGCAATTCATTTTTAGGGGTCCGTCTGTATCCGTCTGTAATGGACCTCTATCTCATGAACCATAATAGGCATGCATTTGAATTGTTTACAGGTTATATATTCCTATAGCTGCTAGGCTTTAAGAAGAAATATTAAAAATTAACGAGGGCCATTCAAAACCGGTATTTTCATGGTTTTTTAATCATATGTAAATAATACGTAAAATAAAAGAAATAAATAAAAGTGGGTCCCCCATACAAGAAATTGGTATTTTTGGCATTTTTCTAGAACTATGTATGTTTAAAACTACTTCCACATTTCGATTCGTTACAACACCTCGGGCTTGACCAAATATTTGGGCAAAGTCAGCTTAAATGTTAGATACATAGAAACAAAATACGCATATTTGAATTGAATTATTAGAATACAAAGGACTATCCATTTTGTAAGTAATATTTGCAATGAAACCGGTTACCTATTAACTAAATTATAGAAATTTAAGATTTAACTTTTTCTGGAACTGAAAAAACAAATAGGCCTACTAACAGCGTCACGACTAGGTCTTCACGACAAGGTGCGAAGACAGCTCTCCTTCAAAGTCGGTAATACATTGGCGAACCCTTTGGTGTTGAAAATATCTATAGGCGACGGTGACCACTTACAATCGCTCATCTGCCTAATTGCTACGAGAAGTCATTAAAATAACAATCACAAAAAATGGGATAGTTAACGTATCCATCCATCCATCCAGCCTTTTGAGGTCCACTGCTGGACATAGGCCTTCCCTAATAGGCGTCACTCTAACCGGTCGCGTGCCTTCTGAATCCAGCGGTTTCCCGCCGTCTTCTTCAGGTCGTCAGTCCATCTGGTCAGGGAGCGACCTGTGCTCCTTTTACCTAAACGAGGACCAAGATGTTCGCCTCGTCGGTAAGTGTAGCCGGCAACCACACCTCTCCAAACCGAAACGCAAAAATTGCTTCACGGAGTATTATGAGGGTGGCGGTGGTACCTCCCCGTTCAAACTACACGAGCTCTACTACCTATTTGTAAATACCTTGTGAAAAATATCAGTTCATTAATAAAAATAAATAAAACCATCAAATATTAAGTGTTAGGTATTTTGAAATCTTTGTGTCAACCGGAGCATTTATTCTCCACATCCGCAAATGTAGAAAATATTGCTATACCGCCAATATTTATTCGCCAATTATTTTGTAATTGTCCCTTATTACAATGATTGTGCAATAAACAATTTAATTTCACTTCTTTATGTCTTTATATTTTCACTAGCTGTGCCCGCAGCTCCGCCCGCTATCCCTCCATTTAGGGGTTTAATTTTTATGGCCTAAAACCTTCCCGGGGGTCTTCTCGACCAGATTAGTAAAGTTTGCATCAAAATCCGTTAAACCATTTTTACGTGATGCGCGGTCAAATAAACAGACAAACAGACAGGAATTCTAAAAACTGTTAAAACGTGTTCTGTTATCAATTCTAAGTATCCCCAGCCAACTATTTTTCGAATATCTTTCATGTACAGACTTTCGACCCTCTTTAGCGTTATTATATGTATTAATTATGTATAGATAGATGGATAACGACGTCGACATTTTGACACATCAAGTTTCGATATTATTTTAGGTAAATATGTAATTATTTATAAATTTAGAACGATTACAATATCAAATCAATCCTGGCTTAAAATTAACGCTTAATCAAAGCAATAAAAAATTGTTTTTTGTCTATCAGCAGTCAAGGAGGCTCATAGTTCTCCGTGAAGCGATTCTTGTGTTTCGCTTTGCAAAGTCGTGGTAACCTATTTGCACATGACGCGAACATTGTAGACCTTAAGGATAGCAACGCATTTTTAGTTAACGTCAGTCCGTACTTAGAGATGATAACAAATATCTCAAGGGGCGGTAGGGACCACTTATATACATGCTCGTTAGCTACATTTATTCAACACAAAATTAAAAAGGATCACAACATATACAGCAGTAGTCAAAAATAATTATGAGAGTATTTCTACCACCTTAATTCAAAGTAAACAAACAAAGGACTAATGTTTAAGCTTCACAAAATCCCATGTATCGAGCTACCTCTTCTAATCAAAGATCGTAATCTGTCCATTCATCTAAACAGTCACGCGAGTATGACGTAAAAATTCCGAACCCAATGAGTGACCAATGAACTCGGATATCGCCACTGTAGGTCCGCGTCTGGGATAGAGTTACTGTGTTGTCAGCCATGGTTTTATTGACAAGGAGTTACTAAAATGCTTTAAGATTAAAATTTAAGAACTTAATTGAAGTGAAAACTTTATGATCGTGTTACACTACTTTGGGTAGGGAAAATCTGTGGGTTTGCGTCAGCAACATGCTAATGCTTAAGATATATCTATAGATATGAGTATGAATATATTTTAAACACAGTTAATGCTCTCGCAGCTGCTTATGTTCATGCGTTTTTTTAATTATTTTTAATATTGGTATTAATATTGGCGTTTGATGATATTTAGATTGATGTTGAACATTTTAATTTAAACATTATGAAATTAAAACATAACAATAAAATTCTACGTTATAAGTTTTCACTTCATTCGGCAGTCCCTAAGATCATCATTTTATTTTATACACCTACGGACAAGTTCGTGACGGACCTAATGGAAAGTGGTCAACGATGCCCATAACCATTTGCAACACCAGAGAGTTTGCCAATACATCGCAGGCTTTGAAGGAGGGGTATTTTTGCACGTTTCTTGAAGAATTGAGTTTTCCAATGTTTTTGATCGAATACGATTAGTCTATAATTAGGAAACCACGCGCAAGCAAAATATGTTATTACGTAGTAGAGTGATATACTATAAGCGAATTTTGTCACTTTACGCAGTATAAACTAAATTACGTTTAAGATGTGCCGTGTGTTATCGGTTGAAGTCAAAAGGTCAGCACTTATTAAACCTTAAATTTTGAACACTTACGGAATAGAAGACTCGACACACAGATTTTCGCCAAAAACAAATATCACAATAATTCATGGTACGAGTAGATATACGTTAAGTACGTTACACTTGCAATTGGCAATATCAAAATCATAAAATAAATATGTTACGCATTTTATTTACTATTTTTGTGGTTATAGAGTTGATTTCTTTTGAAGCTTTTTATGCGTAATGTACTTTTATTCTCCATTTAACGGTTTTATGTGTATGCTCCAGGTTTTAACCCACTGTGAACTAATTTGAAAGTTTTTTTTTTATTAACTTGGGATGAATCCCAAGAGAACTCACTCATAACGAGTATATTCATAACAAAGAAATTGAAAAATATTGATGTAAAGCAGATTTTGTATATTACGGAATTTTCACAATAAATCATTTAGTTATGTTACAGTACAACTAAACATTGCCTCCTCCAACGTAACATACTCTAAACTTTTTTCTCCAACAATGGTCTGCCATGTAATCTGATCTCATGGGCAGCCTCCACACTCCATTGCTTCCCGGCCTGTTCCACTCGTTTCCCATGCTTCGGCATATGTACGTACATTTGAACATTGTTTCTTCTATCTTAATGTTGTTTTGTTAGCTTTGCCGTAGGTATGTTGTATTTGTTGTTGGAAGCAGATAAACTTTCATTGAATAAGTATTTTCAACATAATAAACGTTTGTTGATTGTATCAAAATAAATATTTTTCAATGTTAACTTTAAAGAAATTATTGTAAAATCTAAATCGTAGCTGTTTTATGAAATCATATTATTTTTATTTCTTTAACATCTTTTATGCATTGAAGAGGATCCTTCAATGCCAGCCAGCTTTCTTATGTTACACAATTCCATAGGTGAAGGTGATTACTAATACCACCCGATGGCCTGTGTATCTTATTGATAGGTAAAACTTTCAAGCCTTTTTATTGAGAGGGTAGAACGACATTTTGTAAAAATAAGGATTCTTATTATACGACCAACTATTGGTTAAAATTTCTTTCGCGCGAAATGGGCGCCCGTGTGAATTGTGAACAACGATTTTAGATGACATGATAATTATCACACTCAAAACATTATACAAACAAGTCTTTTGTATTAAAGTATAGGACAAATCAGGGCATACAGGTAAAACATAATCACCGCCAACACAAACACAGGGCACAATCATTAACTGATTGGCAATTCCGGTGAGGCTGGCTTGATGCGGTTAATTGTAGTGGTGCAATCGGAAAGACAATTAGGCTTCTCGCTCAGAGGGACGTGGAGAATTGTTACCTGGTGCCGCTTTATGAAGTAACGAAAGGACGGTATAGTTTCAAGTGAAAATTGGCATCGGTTTTTTATAGTATAAAGGTAGCAAACGAGCATGCAGTTTGCCTTTTGGTAAGTGATCCCTGCAACCCATGGTGGTCAGTAATAAATGCCAAAGTACGATTAAATCATACGTAAGTTTGATCACAGATGCGTTGCTACCCCTTAGGACTAAAATATGTAAGTAAAGGCTTGTATATATAAGCCGGAAATCACGCTTTTCAAAACCGAAACTCAAGAATTGCTTCACGAAGGATTATGAGGTTGGCTGTGGTACCATTCCGGTCGATCTACATGAGTTCTACCACCTGGTAAAGCTGGTTGCTAACTCTTATACTTAAATTGCCTCATTCCTTGTCAATTCCACCGTCAATGTTCATTAACATCATTATGTTTGATAATAGCTAATGATGTTACTACACATGATATAGTTAGGTCTAGCGCCAGGCAGAGTCAAGAGGACGACACTGGCGGAGTCGCGGATGTGTGCGCAAGCGTTCCCGCGGCTTCGCAGCGCATTGGAGTGGAGGATCACCGTGTTTTTTTTGTCGGTTGGAAACACCTGATATAATGTTACTCAATAGTAATTGACCATTAACGCGACTGAAATTTGGCTTATAAAAAAAATACATAAGTGTTCATATTTACATATTTATTTGTTTTGTATTAGTAGCATTTTATTTCTTTTACTTATTTTTGTCATAGATATATTAATACTCAGTGGTAAGTAATCACTGTCATGGACATCTGAAATCAACCTCAGTTACGATTAGATTCCTAGTTGAGATGATAGATACTGCGAATTTCTAGCTAGATATAACAACTGAGCTAATCGTCAACCAATTAATATTCCGCATATTAGTTTCTGGCATCAAAGGGAATCGCTAATATAGCATGTAGGACGCCTCACTGATTAATAAATTCTGCGTGCCTATTAATAGAACGTTATTATATACCAATATGACGTCATAGTGTCGCACTTATGTCCAAATAATTGATATTATGGAGGAAGCAATTATGAACTTTGGAACTAAGTGTACTTTATACCTATAATAATGAACGAAGATGTTAATTGAAATTCTAAACCTGTGTTCATTAAAACTTTGTGTACTGTTTTGTATGGAAGCTATTTTCGTGTATATTTTCAGATATATGACGGAAAGTATACGTTATGCATTCTCTTTTATAACATGCACTTATTACATTTTTTAATCGGAGCAATATTAGTATTCCATCACGCTAGATTCTCTATTTGTATGTAGATATATACAAAACTTTTATACTACAAGAAAATACATGTACAACTATTGAACGGGAAAGTATTAAAATATTTTAAATTAAGTATCACCGGCTTTATTGCGATGTAAGCGGGTCTTTTTTAAAGAAAAATATACCTTTCTGCTAGAGAGAAAAATATTGTAATAAATAATTACAGTCAAGTGATTAATTAGCTAAATTACGAAATATAAATTACATTTTGCTGAAGATAACGAGAATCAGGTCAAAACATTTTCAGAAACGTTTATCTTAAACAGGCACTAATTTGTTGAACAAGACAAAATAGGTACACTAAAGTACAACAAGAAACTCCGTTGCCCGAGATCCTGTAACAAAAACACGACTAAGTAGGCACTTCATTACAAAAGGCTTAATTTCAAAACCTCGGGCGTGAAAGAGGATTTACATTTTTTAACCTCGACAGAAAATGGGACGCTCTTTAAAAAAAACACGGATTTGGATTAAAATTCAGCCGTATTGAAAATTTAATGTTGGGAAAAATCTTTCGTTGACTTCCAGGGGACGGGAACCCGATACTTGATAAGGTTATGGAGCATTTGTGTCGCAAATTACAATTTGGACAAACTGGGCCAAAGGATCTGAATCTTTGTATGTGTATTTTAAAAATAGAAAAAATTCTACAATTTTTCTCTGTTTATTTGCGAATTAAAAATTAAGTAGGAACCTAGCTAAGAGACACAAGCACAAGGAGAGTGGAGATTGGAGAATGGATATTTTAAATAAGAAAAATAATATAACAGAAAACTGTGGCACTTATTTTAAAAGTTTCATTCCAAATGTTAATCGAAGGACAATAGCATAAATAAAATTCAAAGTCCCGATAGTATACTTTATTAAACATTTGCATGTGTTTATGATTTTCAAACGGTGAAAGCGTCGTCGGTAAGAATATATTTATCACGTGATTTTCGAAGAAAACCTTGTAAGGATAAATACACGCCTAAAAGATTATAGAAAAAATCTCAACAGTGTTTCAATGGGCCAGCGCGATGTCCTGAAGCTCACAATCCTTCTTACTGTGAGAGGAGACCTGAGCCCAGCAGTGGCACAATGATAGGTTGTGGTTATGATGATGACTCGTAGCCATAAAAACTTTTGGACGTCAATCTAAATAACCAATGATACGCTGCCGGCGTCAAAATAACGGGACGAGCCACAAATAACTCCATAAATACTTACGCATGCAAAACTGAGTGGCGCAGTTTTTTTAAATGAAACCATAAACTGCAGCATTGTCCACGGTGATTCAGTAAATGTATTAAATTACAGGTAATAAAAAGACTGTACAATGGATGGAAAATGGATAAAAAAGGTATAAGCTACTCTGGCGGGCTAAGGGATGCACGGTTGCGTGAACCGGTCACTGATTTTATGCGACGTTAAATAACGGATGAAGATTTACAAGCCTTCGTTTTGTACGAAGACAATGGAAGGCCGATGGATGGTTGGGGATTAAACGATGCTGCTGTTGTTGCGTTTGTTTGTTTGTTTATTGTGTGTGTTTCTTTTAGTTTTAAGATAATATTATTATGACTGTCAAAAGCATACGGATGATAATTGTTATAACCCTTATCGTGGCAAGATTGTTTTTTTGAAGAAAAGCGAAAAAAAAGTATATAGGTAGCTT
>DWNR01002883.1:0-12426 GCA_018250455.1 Polygonus leo
ATAAAAGGCAAAACCGATTAACTGACTGACATATCAACGCACAGTCGAAACTACTGTACCTAAAAAATTTGAAATTTGGTACAGGGGTTCCTTTCAAGACCTAATTGAGCACTAAGAAAGGATTTTTCGAAATTCTACCCCTAAGGGGTTTTCGACTTCTACTCGGACGAAGTCGCGAGCAAAACCTAGTTTAATATATTCTCTTTTTACTCAACTGCGTCAGAAGGAGGGAAATGTTTCCCTAAAATATTGAAACATGGTTCAATTAATATTTTAACAGAGAGATAATAAGGTAGCTATTCTTAAATATTGTTAATTAGGTATGTTTAAAAATCATGTATGATTGAATGAAAGGTATGATTAAAAATTGTTTCAGTTGGAGAAATTAATTTCAAGAAACTATTTCCTAAATCAATCTGCTAAGGAAGCATTTAAAAGTTACCTAAGGGCATATGACTCTCATCACTTGAAGACTATATTTGACATTGATACAATAGACTTGGCAAAAGTGTCAAAGTCCTTTGGGTTTACTGTTCCACCAGCAGTTGAATTGAAGGTTGCAAATAAAGGTCCTCCAACCAAGAGGAAGGGAGGAGGCGGATTTGGGTATTTCAAGACTTTGAATGCTCCTGAAAGAAAGAGATCAGAAAAAACTAAAATCTACAGGCAAAAAGGCAACAATAAAAAGTCAATCAGCTGAGTTGAATTACTCGTGTCAATATAACTTTAACATAATTAAGTTTAAAAATTCCCTCTAACATCTATGTCAAAAATCTATTTTTATGACAGGTACAATGAATATGATGTAACTTATTAAGTTTCAATAAAAATACAATATACTTTTTACTTAAGCCTTTTATTTTTGTAGAAAAAATATACTTCCTGTATCACAATGTATTTCTTTATATCCTCGCTGATTTAACTCCCCTGACCTCTACCTGTTTTTCCCTGTTCTTACTGTTTTAATATTTGTTAAGGAATATAATGTAATGTACATAATAAAAAAATCCTAACACGAACAGGCGAAAAAAAAATTAAAATAGCACAATCAATAAATTTTAAAAACTTCACCATTTTAGGGGGGACATATTTTAGTTCACGGGTATCCTAAGCTACCCTGTTATTCTCAGAATTGTATAAGTGATATATAACTTTTTGTTACATGTATTTTTAAATCCCTAACGGGGTAGGCAGGGAGTATCGAATGCCAAATGGCACAGTTCCGACAAAGTATATCGGAACTGTGCCAGTTGGCATTCGATACTATGACTAGCTTCTTCCACTTTCATAACTCTCCTCATACAAACACGCCGATTTCGGAGACTCTTAACACCTCCTTCAGACAACACTCGATCAATTTGATCATGAAATGTCAGTCTGGGTCTCCCTCGGTATCTACATACATCCACATTCGTATTGTATATCTGTTATATTTTAATAAAATACTTATTTAAACCTTTTAGTATAAAAGGATACGAAAATCAACATGAGGTTGTTCTATAAATCCAAATGCTTTTGCTGCGAGATTCAAGTCCAATTTTTTAATGTTGAAAACTTTGTTAAATGGATGTTTCTTATAGCATCTTAGAAATGACAGATATGCTTTCCGCGCTGACACCTTCATTACTCCATTATTTTGTATAAGATCTTCTAACTGAAAAAAATAGCAAGACTATAAAAAGTCCAGATATGTTACAATTTAACATGCATCATGAAATACATACACTTGGATGTTAATTCTATTACAAGTAGTAATAGAATTAACATCTTGCAGTACTTGAAACAGAATTATAAATACACTATTTCTTACTAGCACATATTCTACAGAATACATAATAGCAAAAATACCCTTTTCTGTATTTCTTCTGAAGGCTCATCAAAATTATATTTATCTAAATAAACTTTCTCCTTTTTTAAAAAGTTCACAAATTCCTCTTCTTCTGGCCGTAGTAATATAACGGCGCGACCATTTGCATTTAAACCTCTCGCTGTGCGACCTACTCTATGAATGTACTCCTGAAAAAAAAAATTCATGTTTTCTTGGTTGCCAGAACCATGTCAGCTATATACTTACTACACAAGATTTAGGTGCTGATTAGAACTTTACCCGATATAAACCCAATATACTTATTGTGGCCTGTTTGTTTAATATGTTATTGATACTTGATTTATTTGATTTAAGTTTTTAATGAAAAATTTTGTCCTAATCGATCATTTTTTATATACATGAGATTCGTATATTAACATACCTTTACATCAGAAGGTGGATCAAACTGTACAATCCAATCGACTTCAGGAATGTCTAGCCCTCTAGCAGCCACATCTGTACAAAAGAGTATACCTCTTTTTGCTTGAACAAAACTCTGAAAAGCTTCTTTTCTTCTGGGCTGACTTTGTTTACCCTGAGTAAATAGGATAAATCATTATGGTTATGAATCAACAAAACAGTTTTTTTTTGCTAAAAGAAACTACAGCTGAGCAATTTTAATTCCTTATTAATTTCTTGAGGTGTAAATTCTGTTAGATAAAATTTTATAATGTCACATTTTGAGAATAATGTCAAGGAATAGTCCTTTATAAATATTATAAACATATTACAACAACAACAAACCTACATATTACATTTTTGGAAATATTAAAAAGACAAGGGTTTTCCTTAAAATAAAAAATAAAATGTATAATACTTACATGTATACTTAAGACATTAGCTTTGCAATGTTCTCTAAAAAAGTCATAATGGAAATCGACGGAATTACAAGATGAGAAGAAGACCATTACTTTAAGCTTTTTACATTTTTTCAGCATTTTATACAACCAACAAATTCTCTTTTCCACTGGACAAATGAAATACCTGTAAAACCCAGAAAGATAGTCCAAATATATAATACTATAAAGATAATACTAATAAATATAATATAATAGTAATCCATCACATCAAAGTATATTTTGGTAAAAGTATAATTATTCTTCAATCATTCTTGAAATGTTAGATGTTTTTAGATGTTTTATACTAAAGTTTATTCACTTAATAAAATAGTTTATTAAATTACTTTTTATTTTTAATATTTGTTGTTATGGTGGCTATACTTATACTCTGAAATATTTCAACTGCCTGTAACTAACGGACAGTTGAAGTGACAGCAAACACTTGCTAATAGAGTTGGTATCCAATGGATGCATAACCCACAAAATATACAATAGATTAATTTTTATTACATAAATATACAATAAATAATTGATTTTATTTAAATAAAATAAAATCAATATACCCTTGTTGAAGTCCTGTTACAGTTGACTGTGTCTCATCTTTGACTGATATTAAAGTAGGATTATTTTTTAATGCCAATCTCGCTAAATTCTTAACATTATCATCTATTGTTGCACTAAACAACACCGTTTGTCTGTTTTCTGAAATATAAATGAATATAATTATAACTGAATATAAATATAAAAATTAAATTAAATATAAAAATTTTCCAATAAATATTATGTGTGGCAACTTAAAACAGTACAGTAAAGTGAGAATAACACGAAAGTTTGTAAGTATGGATGTTTGTTACTCTTTCACATAAAAACTACTGAATGGATTTTAATGAAACTTTACAACAATACAGCTTAGCTTATACATCAGAATAAAACATAGGCATACAACTTTTTCATATTTTTTTTAAATGGCAGAATATAGTTTGCAGGGTCAGCTAGTAAAAAATATTTTAGACTTCTGTACCATATCACTAAGTCTTCATGGTCCATCTGTTTGTCTGTATGTCTGAGTATGGCTGTATATTGCAGCAAAAATTTAAAAGAAAAAATGGGGCCCTGACAGGAACCCAATATATTGGTATTTCTTAAGCAATTATTTTGAACAACATAGGTAAACAAATGAAATTTTTCAACAAAATTTGTTTGGTTATTGATACCATGATGATAAATAAAATTAAATAATGTATTTGTTAAGAAGTACTTAAAATATACAATAAAGTATGTATAATACTCCACATAAATTCGTGACAACAAGTTCAAGTGTGGTGTGTACAGGGGGTATTATTTAATTGAGTATAAAGTATATGGAGAAAGTTAGATATACTTACTAGGTAATAGTTTAATAATGCCAGCAATGTGTTTTTCAAAACCAGCCTCCAATAACTTGTCAGCTTCATCCAGAATTAGGCATTTGAGGTTTTTACAGGTAAAACCTTGTGTATTTTCTAAATGATCTAACAGTCTGCCTGGTGTACTAACGATGATGTTTATACCTGAAAACTATATCATATTAATGTTACATGGAAATACATGATTAATGGTTGAAGCATCATTCACACTGTTTCTTACTAATAAGAATTATCTTATTCAATTATTAGTCACTAAAAATATAGATAGGTTGTGTTCATATAAATGGCATAGCATGCCTTAGAGAGGCCCCATATCAAATTTGTTGGGTGGCTCAAAACAACGACATGTTTGGGGCCCCAGTAGCCCCAGGGCCCTGTATCATTAATATGTCTAATAGAGCCATAGCTATGCCTATGGTTTATATTTGTATTAAATTTTGATTAAGAAAAATAATATTTTTTGAGTAAGCATCTATTCATAATCAATTTTCCAGACTTAAAAGGCATGAATTTCTAATTTTGTATGGTTTTATTTACTGAAATAACTCAAAATGTAAAATTCATATTAGATATATTTAAATGAAATACTACAACATATTGATACCTTTTTGTAATCTTGCTATTTCTTTAAGTTTCTTCTCTCCTCCGACAATCAAACTGTGTGTCAAATCTATATCTACTACTAACTTCTTTAAGACTTCATATGTTTGTAAAGCTAATTCTCTTGTGGGAGAAATAATAAGGCATCCAGTACCTGCAATTTTACATAAATTTTATTTTAAAATTATTAATATTATATCTACTATATGAATAAAAATATATTTTCAAATGTATCTTTATATATGGTGATTTGTTCAAAAACGAAGGACTATAAGTAACTATCTAATTGAATAAATCATAAAAACAGTTAAAAGCTGCCTAATGGGACAACTGTAACCCACTTCATGACTTTACTATTACGGTGCTGCTCAGGTTTAATTTGCAAGGCAAAAAGAGGGCTCTTGTTCTGCTATATTGGAAATTCAATGAATTCTAGAGCAGTATTCTGAACTATATAATAATTATCGTACAAATACAAGAATTTTGTGTCCACATACACTAACATACGCTAATACATTTTGTATGATGATTTCCACCAGTACAATTGTGAAGCTTTAAAATTTGTAACGAATAATGTTCGTAGCCATCACTTAGAGAAGATATAAAAGGTCTTCCCTTGACTGGAAAGTGATTGAAACTTGAATTCAACTTACAAAAATAAAAAAAGGTCATCTATCCAAAATATAGACATTATCCCGCTTTTTACAATAATTTCGGTATGTGTACAATAATTTTAGATGATTGGGTTGCTCGCTTGAGGTTGTGAACACTGTTCTACAGCTTTCGGCATTCAAATCACCCGATAGTTGAACATGTACTTAAAACGATAAAAAATAAGAAAGTGCACTATTCAAATAGATTAAACACTATAAAATTATACAAGTATTTTGGTGGTGTTTCAAATTAAAATTATTAATTAAATTAAATTAAGGTTCTTACCTTGTTTTATAGTAAACTGTAGTTTTATCATATGCTCTACTATTGGGATTAAAAATGCTAAAGTTTTACCGCTCCCAGTCTTCGCTGCTCCTATAATATCATGACCCAAAAGCAAATGTGGTAATGTTTTGGCCTGTATTTGAGTGGGTTTAACATAACCCATATTTTTCAAAGCTTTTATTATACGACCATCAATTTTTCCTTCCAGCATAGAAAAACTTGATCTTGCTAATATATCTTCCATATTAATTTTGTTAATACAAAAGTCTTTTAAATGAGACTTACATTAATAAAGCAACATAACCTCTTTCATGTAAACTTGTAAACAATATCAATTGACACTTTTCACACTTGACTGTACATATATAGTGATTGATTTATGCTTGATTGAAGTGATGAATCAATGACCTATTTGTGAATTTGTGCTTTTTAATCTTCGCATGGCAGGCAAATTAGGCATAGACTTTGTGTATTTGATAGTTGTTTTCGAATTCAATATATCATTAGCTCATTTTATGTTAAAATTACAAAAATATATAACAACAAGAAGTGATTAAGAAAGTAAAGATATTCATGAGCTATTAAATCTGTCGCTGTCCATTATACTGTCTAATAGAAGGAAAATAAAGACTAAATGTACAAAATGTCAGGGCAATTATAAAAACAAATGTCTAAAAACTGCTGGTTGTCGTCAGCGGTCAGCCGTCATCTTCAATTCGATTTCTGTCATAGTGTCATTTTCCTACACGTACTACACATTTTATCAGAGTATTTAAAGTATAAGTAGCCGGTGGACAGGCGTCGTAAATAATTAATCATGGTGTATTCTTCGTCGATAAATCGCTTGCAGTCATTCGTATTGGTAATATTTTCATTCGTAATATGTGCTCAGTCGGATGTACCCAGACCTCGCGGCGTTTCTTTATCCAAAGCGTCCTTGTATTCGCCGACTAAAGATTTCACATGTTTCGATGGAACCTTAACGATACCCTTCAGTCACGTGAATGACGACTACTGCGACTGTTTCGACGGTAGCGACGAGCCAGGTACGTCAGCTTGTTTAAACGGAATATTTCATTGCACAAATGCCGGTCACCAATCCCAAAACATTCCAAGTTCGCGAGTCAACGACGGGATTTGTGACTGCTGCGATGGTACTGACGAGTACGCGTCACCGGAGAATTGTCCTAACACTTGCGAAGAACTAGGCAGAGAAGCAAGAGTTCGCGCTCAACAGTTGGCAGAGCTTCATAAAGCTGGCAGTTACTTAAGAGCAGACCTTATCGAAAAGGGCAATGTTAAGCGAAACGACATGGCTGAACAATTATCCCAATTGGAAAAAGATAAATCGGAAGCTATGAAAATCAAAGAAGAGAAAGAAGCTCTCAAAAATGAATTAGAATCTAAGGAAAATGAAGCACTGCAAGTATACCGAGATGCAGAGGAACGTGAGAGACAATTAAAGGCTGAACAAGAAAAAGAGGCTCTTGTCAATGAGGCTATGGAGTATTTCAATAGATATGACTCTAACAATGATGGCATTTTAACTGTTGATGAAATTAAAGTTCAAAATGCTTTTGATAAAGATAAGAATGGAGAAGTTGACAAAGAAGAAATACAGTATTTCATGGGAGATAATGAAAGTGTTGATAAGGAATCTTTTGTTTCCACCACCTGGACTATGCTGAAACCTCTAGTAATGTTGGAAAAGGGCATGTTTAAATCACCTAAAGATGTTGAGGAGGCTGAGGCTGAGGAACCAGAAATGGGTGAGGAAGAAGAATTAGACGAAACTGGTAATGATGAGGATAACGTAGAGTTGGCTCCTGCAGATGAAGAACATGAGATTGAATCAGAGCAGACAAGAACGTATGATGAGGAGACACAAAAACTAGTTGATGAGGCCTCTGAAGCACGTCGTCAATTCCTTGATGCGGAACGAACTGTTAGAGAGATAGAATCAAACATAAGAAATATTCAAGGAAATTTGGAGAAAGATTATGGACTACAACAAGAATTCGCAACACTTGAAGGCCAATGTTATGACTATGATGATAAAGAATATGATTACAAGCTGTGTATGTTCCAAAAGGTCACACAGAAATCTAAAAATGGGGGTATGGAGGTGGTATTAGGAAACTGGGGAGAATGGGCCGGAGAAGAGAATGGGCTGAACAAATATTCAGTAATGAAATACACAAATGGCATTGCTTGCTGGAACGGACCCAACAGAATAGCCGTAGTCAATATTAACTGTGGATTAGAAACGAAAATCTTGTCCGTAAATGAGCCATATCGCTGTGAATATAAAATAGAATTAGTTACTCCTGCAGCCTGTGATGAATCGTACACATCACAACAACAAGCCACACATGATGAACTTTAAGTCAGTTTCCAACACATATCCAGTTGTGTTTGATATCACCACAATGATTTTTATAAGTACCATATTTTCTTCACATTTTTCACTTAAGGATAAATGTTAAATAAGTTACAGACTGCATTTGACTATGATGATAACTGTTTTACAACCGCATAGTTTAAGATGGTATTTTAAACCATTTATTGTGGATAATCGTTCTGTATGTATGAAAATTTTAATTAGTAATAGTAACTTGTGCATTTCATTTTCACTTTAGAAAATAATGTATTTATTATTGAATATGTTCACAATGTTTTGAAGTGAAGGTTCTTGTGATTTCTAATGTTGCTTCACACATTCCTCAAATGTAAGGCTGTATTAGTTTGAGTAATAGTAATGAATGGATAGTAGATGAATAAAGTAGTGAAGTGAACAAAACATTGTAAGTGATGAATAAATATTGTTTTTTTTATTATTTGTTTTATCTTAAACCTGTTTAATTTGTTTGTGTCTTGTCATGTAATGTTGTAGTTTACCACAGATATGTATAACACGTTTTTCCCGTGGAGTTTAGTTATGAGGTGTGGCCTATAACACTGCCTCGATATACCAGAAAATTAATCAACAAAATAATGACCAATCCTCAAGAGCTGACTGAAAGGAAACAATATGCTCAGTTTCAGATAGGAAAGACATCTCACTATTAAAATAAGGTTTGTTGAATACTCTCTGTAAGCTACATCAAATTGTATAGCATGAATTACAAAAGATTAAAGGTATTTCTCATATTCTTAAATGTTTGCCTAAATGTTTTAAAAATGACTGACCAATTTAATTCCAAATGTCATTAAAAAAATAAGCAAACAAAGCCACGTTTTACCGAAAATATTTTCAGTTTATTGTGTAGGAAATAAAATCCTTACTAGAGATAGAGATGCTGGCTCAGTGCATTATGCACGTGCATTTCACCGAGGCGAGTGATACCGAACGGTTGGCGTGGCGACGGTTCTTTGCGCGAGCCCTTCTCCCTTGCCTAGAAGGTAATCCTCATATGTATATGCCCCAGGTGTGGTCGATGCAGAAATGATCAGGTATCAGAATAAGAAATATATTAGTAGAGGATGAGTTGATCTGAAGATGTGTTAAATTGATGTGTGTGCAGGGGCGTAGCTACCGCCGTATCGATGACGGGGCCCCGGGACTACAAGGGCTCCGAAGGTGTCCTTAATTTATCCCCCCAACGGCCCCAACAAATTTCGGACAGGGGGCCCGTCTAAGGGATGCTACGCCACTGCGTGCGTTTGATCTGTACCGCCTGTGTGTGTGATAAGTGTGATTGTGATAGTAAACGTTCCAGATCATAAGTATATTAGTTCAAGTACTTCCTTAAAGTGCCTGAACAAATATACCTGTGTCCATGGCATTGGTATATGTGATACGAAAAGAAAATACTTTGTTTTCGGCTAATTAAAGGTGTGTAAAGTGTTATAAAATATGTAAGGTAAATAAGCCTTGATTTTAATCATTACAAATATGTGTTTATATATCGCATGCATGTTTATGTATTTGTTTGTACCTAAGTAAATGCATACAGTGCGTATTATAAGATATTGTTTTAGTTATATAACGCACTCGCATGTTATTCTTGGACAATTGCGGATAACTCCGATATAAACTCATAACTGCGAAATATACGATAACACAAGTGCCCGATATGCATTCAGATGACAAAATAAATGCACATAGGATGACGAAAAAATAAAGATTATTTCACTACTTGTTAAGATAAATAAATTGATAGAACTAGGATTTCTGATCATTAAACACTTATAGATTCATATTCTTATACGTTAGAAAAGCTCATTTTGATTTTAACAAAGCATTTACGTTGAAATGAAATTGAAATTGATGCGTTTGGCATGAGAGGATGTGTGTGTATGCAAACCAATGTTACCATTTATCTCCAAAACCACTAGTCCCATTTTAATGCGGTTTTCAGTGATGGGTTTTGTTTTAATTGGTGCATGTTCTAAGATAGGTGTTACGGTAACAATTTACCAGGGGGTGCACTTGAAGTAAACATTTGTTTGTGCAAACCAATGTTGCGTTTTATATCCCAAACAAACTACTAGTCCAAATTTAATGCGCTTTTTGTATAATGTATGTACATATACGCTTTAAAAAGTTTGAAATAAAAAATAAAATTAAATATTTTGAAAAAACCCGACTTTAATAATTTTTGTGACGAGAGATAATTAACGTAAAAAACTTTCATATTAGTTGATTAGATCTCTCACAGAGTCGCACATATGAACAACAGAGTAGGTATTCGTTTTCATAGCATTTCCCTACGTACCTATTTGGTTCTAGAAGTTGTAGGTGTGGTAATAACATAGGTATTTAACTCTCTATGAACTTAATAAGAAACGCAAGAAAATCCGTCGAGGGCTGCCATCAATATTTTAAATTTCAACATAAATATAAATAAGCATAGCAATATAATGTCTACAAGTTATTCACATTACTATAAAACAAGTTCATTTAATCATAGTTATATCTCATTTCCTGGCTGTATTGAGTTAAAAAAAAGAGGCACCAAAGATTTACCTATCAGATGGGGATACTTAGTAGTCAGCATAACAAACTAAAAATCCCCCAGCCCTCCTAAATTGGAATCCCCGTCAGATATCCTTGTGTTATGTCTGTTAGAAATTGATTAACTTATAATCAAATATAGTTTCGAAACTCAAATAATCTTCACCCTTAGCTAGGGTTACTTAGATTAATAGGTACCACGTATGTAGTTAGTACCACCGTTCCTGTACGTAGGTAAATGCATGGCTAGTGATTATGACTATAGCATTTCGGTTTTAGTAAGGGAACTAACTGTAAAGTAGAAATAATCATGACGATAAATAGCTGTAGCATACATACACATCTTCAAACCCCTAAGGGGGTAGGCAGAGAGTATCGAGTGCCAAACGGTAGGTAGTTCTGGCATACTTGCTTAGCTCATAGCATGAAACATAACATTTTTCACTTTTATCATGGTGATACATAGCTGTAAATCTAGAATATTTAGATCAAGTGGGCTCATGGGCTGGATTCACCTATTGCAAGACATTATCTACAGGCCCTTCTATACATATTTTATTTTCTATACATATAGGGTAACTACACAAAACTGTGGTATTAAAATATGTTCAATATAATAAGATTCTCATATACTCAATCCATCCCTGCCTAGGGAATAGGGACAGGTCACAGATATATTAAATATATCTGTGGGACAGGTACATAATTATTTACTTATAGTTATTAAATCTTACACATATCCCTAAGCCCTTTAGGTAATAAGGGAACTAAGTAAGCTATAAAAATAATGTTTTTTTGTCTCTTAAGTTAAATAAAGCGTATAAAGGCAACAAGACTTCTGGCAAGACTACATAAAATATCAAATTATTGAGTGTCCATTTTCTTATAATCTGTCTGCATTTCTTATATTGGCCATCTACTCATAGGTCAAAGTCGTTTTAAGTAGATACGGCAACGTACGTCTACCTACATACTATCAATCAATTAATTAATATTTTTGTAACTGTCTTCATTATAATCATAATCTTCACTTCACTGACCTTCGGTAAAGTCCGGTGGATAGGGGTAAACGGCGTAACCAATAATGCTGAATGAAATGATGACTAGATGTTATTACATGGCAATAGTAAAGCTAAGGCTAATTAATTATAAATTAAATAATTTATCAAGTGTTAAGTAGGTAAGTAATATAATTGCTAGGTGGAAGTCGCGTAGTTTAACCGGGGAAGTACCACCGCCACCCGCATAATCCTCCGTGAAGCAATTTATTGTGTTTCGGTTTGGAGAGGCGTGACTGCCGGCTATACTTACAAACGAGGCGAATATCTTAGTCCTCAAGGGTAGTAACGCATTTATGGTCAACCTTGGGTCAATCGTACTTGGGGAAGTCTACTAATGTCCATAGATAGCAGTAACCACTTACTATTGGTGGACTGCATCCTCGTTTGCTACCTTAACATAATAAAAAAAATACATATAAGTAAACTGGCTTACACTTAATTGTAAGTCACCAATGCTGCCTAGGTATATAATTATGTATGTATGTGATTCGAACATAATTGTAAATGAAATTCCTCCCGAGAACCGATATATTTGTTATAGCACGGAGCGGTTCTTAAAAAAACTTTTGATGATGATGAACTTGATGTCGGTGCCATCCTCCTCCTTTACTTCATGTACCTCCTTGGCACACTTGGCACCGATATCATAATTATTTTTCACTTTTTAGTTCATCTTGAAATCGGTTCTATTTTTAGTTAAAAAGTTTTTATTTTTCTATTTTTAGTGGTAGACTCAAAACTGAGGAGTTGTGACTTG
>DWNR01002884.1:0-12425 GCA_018250455.1 Polygonus leo
AATAAATATGCGTTTCTAAGATCACTCGTCGACAACCATTAAAGTCCATTATTATAAGTATGCAACCGAATTTAAATGAACCGTTTTATTACAACCATCGCGCTCGGATGCTGAATTTTCCAATTCATTTAAATCGATTCGTTGTTCATTCAAACCGAGTCGGCAAATGAAAGTATAAAATTTGCAGATCACTTTGCTTTGCTGAATTATTTTAGACTATATAGCCCATAGGCTTTTTGGTATATTCAGTAGGTGAGAATTTTGATTTGCAATTTTAACCAATCTATACAAATAAATAAAATTGGAGTTTCCGTTTGTAGTATAAAAATAACTGTTTTTACTAAATGCCTATGTATGTATACATGGTATATATACTAAAATAATTATATATACCGTGTATACATCGTGAATTTGACCGAATTCTACGAGGGCGGAGCCGCGGGCACAGCTAGTAACAAATAAAATCCTACTAAGATGTTTGCAAATCTGTTTATGGATCCACGGCCCTCTTTAGTAGGTACCCCTCAAATTGTATTTTTAAAGTAAGTTTTAAATTTTCTATCCAGAACATAATAATTTCCGTTAAGATAATTTTTATGCCAAATACCAACACGGACCTTTAAATTTCTGACGACAATAATAACGTTTCGTGGTGTATACCGCTTGCATGACATGACTGTTTTAGTTTAGTTTTAGATTTAAATTACATATATAGAAATGTGTATTTACTATGAATATTTTCTTTCTTTCTTTCTTTCTTTCTTTCTTTCTTTCTTTCTTTCTTTCTTTCTTTCTTTTTTTCTTTCTTTCTTTCTTTCTTTATTTCTTTCTTTCTTTCTTTCTTTCTTTTACCATAATCTACATCAGAAGCGAAAAGAGGTACCATTCAGTTCAGCAAAAATTCCGTTCATATCGAGTTTGCGAGTCCTGCATTTTAAAGATCAATGTGCATTTTCGATACAGACGATCTTGATAACAGAAGCTGACTGGACATATGTAATGCATTCGATGTATTCATGTACTCAACACGTATTCGTATGCGCTGTTGGCTTGGGGCGATACGATCTGCATTTCATTTAAGTAGTGATTTCCAGTATCAAAGTAAACTGCAATGCTTTCGAGGAATTTAAGTGAAAATTTGAATTATGTTGAGTAAGAATTAAAAATAATAAATTAAATAATTAAAAGTTAATTTATTTTATTTATTTTAATTTGCTAGGCAAGTATGCTAGAATCGTGCCGATTGGCACTCGATACTCCCTGCCTACCCCGTTAGGGATTTGGCGTGAAGACGTGTGTGTGTGTGTAAGAATTTAAAATGTCAAGTGTTTTTGGTTACGAAATGAACTAAAAACGTAAGAATTGTAGACCTTTATTATAAAATAGGCATCCCGTATCGCCTGGCAGAATTGAATTAAGACAAAAATCAAAAATATAGGTACAAATTCATTATCACTAGCACTAGTAAACTCGTCATGCTAAAAACATTTACTAGGTGATTGAACTCGTTTAGTTCAACCGTGGCCGCTGCCACCGTCACCGCCACCCTCATAATCCGCCGTGAAGCAATTATTTTGTTTCGATTTGGAGTGGTGTGGTTGCCGGCTACACTTATACACGAGGCGAATATCGTAGTCTTTAGGGGTAGCAACGCATCTGTGATGTAACTTAGGTATGATTTAATTATACTTAGGGATGATTACTGATGTCCACGGGCGGCAGTGACCACTTACCATCAGGTGGACTGCATGCTCGTTTGCGTCCAGGGCTACGTTTCACACAAAATACTCGTATTTGCCGCGCAAATTCGCCTCGGGGTAAAATTATATAGCGAGACTACTACGGGATGTTAGCCTGGGCACTTTTCAAACCTTAAATTTTCATTGAAACAATACTTTATAATAAAAAGTCGCGTAACGGCTAGCAGATTGCTTCAATTACATTAGCACACCTATCATACTAGAACCGCATTATTCTAAAACACTATTCAGATTCACATCAACATATCTGGGCTAAGCATCGCCACGTAACAGCCGTCAGCACTCTCCTCATTAAATGTTCCACATGAAAATTTATTTTCATGGAAAAAAGGAAAACAAACTATATGCTACTCGACGACATAATGCATTCTCAATTAATTATCTCAGAGACAATGAAAGGAAACACTCACATCTTCACGCCAAATCCCTAACGGGGTAGGCAGTATCGAGTGCCAAACGCACAGTAAGGAAGGAAACAGCTTTATAAATAAAATATAAAAGTAATGAATTTTTAAGTTTATTTAAAGTCAATTTGTAGTCTCATGTAACTTATAAGCCGCGTCCTCACTGGGCGAGCAGCTTCACAAGCATCTCCTCGGGTGATTGCGCGGAACAATTTTCCGCGCGAAGTGGCCCCGGGCTGAAGTTTATTGCGCGAGACTGCCGCGCTAGGTACGCCCGTGCCACTTTTCAAATTTTAATTCAATATTGCCATAGGGCGGATCAAACGCAAACAGTCTTCTTTGCGCAGGGCGAACTAAACGAGGCGCTTTTGAGTAACAAAAACCGAATGTTTGGCGCAGACCGTGGCATTCACAGGCGAGATGCGCGCAATTGCCTCGGACGAGGCACGTACTTTTCGACAAGACTTTGACCAGGGGATAGTAATTGAAAAATAAAACAGATAATTGTATTTCCTCAAACCAATTGTGCTGAAAAATAGTAATGCTCTTTATTTTAAAATTAAATACATTAATATTTTATATTTTCTATTTCTTCATTTGAAACACAAGTACGTGATGGCATTTGTTTCTATGAAAGGTGACATCAAATATTAAGATTCCGGTGTTGAACGAACTTAATTTTATTTGAGTTAAATCTGTACTTCTATACATACCTACTATTAAAATAAGTCACTAGAAAGCTTCTGGGTTGATATTCTTTATTATTCTAGATATTTCGATTAAGATTAGATGTACTCGAAGTGCTTTTATGAGTGTCTTGCTAATTAATGTAGACTAACTAATATAGGTTAACTAATAAAGACTACCTATGTTATTTAACATACAATAAAAATGTCATATTTAATTATTTTACTCACTTATCTGCAGTAGCAGTTTATTCCAAAATGAAGTTGCTGGCAGAAATAAGTAAGAAATAATTGTTAAAGCTAATAAAAATCATGAGTGATACTACAGAGTAAACGCATAATACTGTCCGGGTATTTCCTCGAAAACGTCAGATAAAATTAGCGCGGCGTTAAATCCATTTACAATGTAGTCCGGGCATATCCTCACACAAATCGGAAATAATGAAATAAACTAATTGCATTGTCCGCGCATTTCTTCACAAACGTCAGAATAAATCAGTATAACATTAAGTGCATTAAAGTCCGAGCATTCGGAAGAAAAGAGCGCAAATTAATGCATAGTTGTCCGAGAATTTCCCGCGAATCTCAGACGTGAGTCCATAACATGTCGACGTCGTTTTAACGTGTTGTTCAAAATAGACCGCTGACTCGCCGTCCGTCCCGTTTGTAACACTGAACCATTATAACATTTCATGCTAAACGTTTAACTAATTTTACGCGGCTGCACGTTGCCGTCTTTTCGACTTCAAAAAGGAGTTTCATCAGTCGACTGAGTTTTTATAAGAAGGGTTTTATACGAATGACACAAATGGGTGGCAAATTGTCTCTGTCTATATATATATTAAAGCCAAAACTGATTAACTGACTGACATACTCGTATCAGCGCACAGACGAAACTACTGTACATACCTAGAAACTTGAAATTTTGGTACAGGGGTTTCTTTCATCACGTAAGTGAGCACTAAGAAAGGATTTTTCGAAATTTTACCCCCAGGGGTTTTCAACTCCTATGCGGACGAAGTCGCGGGAAAAAGCTATTACTTATATATATCGGCCCGCTTATCAATTGTCTGTGTCTTAAATTGTGATAAGAATACACCTTAAATTTTCACAAAATGTTTTTAATATCATTGAAATTAAATAACAAAGCAAGATGTTGTAGAATCCTTCGTATGCTAGACCTATGCTATGCTATACTTTATTTTACAAGTAGTTTAGTTAACTGTGAATGCTAGGTCGATCATGTCGTCTACTACCCCTAACTCTAGAACTCCTTACTAGTACTACTAGTATTCTCGAAATCTAACTTATCTTTTATAAAATATGGAATCTGTAAAACCTGCTTTGATCACAATTTCTAAACTAATGCAATATTGCCATATAATCTGGTATACATAATATTATTTTAAAACCAATTATACTACATAATCACAGTCGAAAAGTGTATGTTTTGCAAGTGCTCAGAAAATTCAACACACTTGGGAGACCATTCAAACTCTCAGTGCTCAGACATAAAGTGTATGCAACCCAGTCATTATAAAACAAATCGTGCAATGCAAGGTTTTAATTACGAAACTAATTTGACCGAGCCGTCGCGTGTAATGAGAAGCCTATACGTACGGACGCAATTAGAATTTCATCAAATTGAAACAACGCAGTCAATAGACTAACGTTGACAGTGTCGAGCGCCCTTTCTATACCTACCTACTACAGTAATAGTAATACTCCCGAAACTAAACCGAAAGTTCACAATTTGTGCAATGGTAGCAAAAGGCACTTACCATCATAGACTACTTAATATTTAGGGTTCCGTACGTAATAGGTAAAAACGGGACCCTATTACTAAGCCTCTGCTGTCTGTCTGTCCGTCTGTCTATCACCAGGCTGTATCTCATAACCCTGATAGATAGAAAGCTGAAATTTTCTCAAATTATGTATTTATGTTGCCGCTATAACAACAAATACTAAAAAAAATACAAACACGTGATTTTATTTTTACTTTTGTATAGATTTTGTATAGAATGGTACGGAATCCTTCATGCGTGAATCCGACTCGCACTTGGCCTGTTTTTTACAATAAATAATCATATATTTTTTAAGAACGGACAAAAACTTTGTACTGTTAAAACCAGCCGTAATCGCAATGTTTAACCAATATAAAAAACCAATTTAATCAAGCTAGAAAACTCACACTGAAATCATTTTCTAAGGCTTATAAAATTCAAAACTAACTGGACCTATCCGTCCCGTGTAATGAGAACCCTCGACACACGTCGGACGCAATTAGGATTTCATCAAATTGAAACAACGCAGTCAATGGCCTAGCGTTGACAATGCCCTACTAGTACCCGAAAACTAACTCTAGACGCATTGTTCACGAAATGTGCAACTTTTATTGTCTTGTATCTACAGCGGGATGAATACGTTTCACATCGAATGCAACTGGACAAGTACACGGTTTAATTTAAACGAGACTTTCGTACAAAGACTAAATCCAAAAAACTTTCCTTCACAGGAATGTCTTTTGTATCTTTCCTTCATTTTTTATCTATCTATCTATACATATAATAAAGCTAAAGAGGGTCAAAAATCTGTACATGGAAGATATTCGAAAAAAAAATTGGCTGGGGATACTTAGAATCGATAACAGAACACGTTCCAACTGTTTTTAGATTTTTTGTCTGTTTGTCTGTTTGTCTGATTCTCTGTTTATCTGTTTATTTGACCGCGTATCACGTAAAAACGACTACACAGATTTTGATGCAAACTTGACTAATCTATCGAGAAGCCCCCGGCCAGGTTTGAGGCCATAATAATTCAACCCCTAAAAGGAGCGGTAGCGGGCAGAGCCGCGGGCACAGCTAGTTCATAATAATTTGATTTAGAGAAGACTTTGTTCCTTTTATACAACTGCCGTCTAGGAATGATGCTTTTGTAGTTTTCCTTTAACGTCTTATAATATAGATAAGACTTTGTTCTTATTATAAAAAACACCGTGAAGAAAAGATGTATTTGTTGTTTTGTTAAATTTTTATCCATTATAATTAAATATAGACTCGACTTTAACTCTCACAAAGGCGAAGAAATAATATGCCGCGAAGAAATAATATCCTTTTGTAGTTTTCTTCAATTATTTCTTTCATTGATCACAATTTAATTTTGACGAGACGTTTTTTCATTTTATGCAAAGGCTGGGAAGGAAAGATATTTTGTACGTATCAGCTGGACATAAATCTTTACACAGAATAAAGATCAATTTGGACATAGTACATCTATATAGATGAATAGATCGCGACATTTTTTTATTTTCTAATACGTATACGTATTTTGTACCTAACTAGATAAAATCAACAGTGCCTGACTGGATGCGAACTCCGGATTCTAAATCATGCTTTTTTCGACGTTACTCTCATTTGTCGTCTATCTTCTGTTTAATAACCTGATATATTTTTGGCTAATTTGTGGCCTTTATAACAATTATCGACTTATAAATATAAGTGTGATTCAAATAACCAGCAGGAAAATAATTATTTGTATCAGCAGTATTAAAATTTTGTATGACCGTCTCTAGATACAAATACAATCATTCCAGAACTGAATCCAATATGTCTGCAGACATTAAAATGCAAAACCATGTCGCTGACGTTCAGTGTGACGATAGCCACCCAATTGCATGAGGTAGTCTGTTCTATAATTATATAACCTTACAAAATATGTAACTAGATAACCTATAAAGTTTGATTTGATACTGGATGTTTGGGGGAAGTTAGCAGTAATCTAAAGGAATAATTTGTTCTTAGTTTTATCGGCAAAATCACTAAAATAAAATGACACACTGACTACCTCTTCCTATATATTTTTTACTTTTGGTTACGTAACGTTAAATCGTTACAGTCGATGGATATGTATAATCTACGCTAAGTATGATCGGATCGTAATGTTTTGCTATTTCTGAGGACAAAGATATTCGCCTCGTATGTAAGAGCCATCAACCACGCCCATCTAGAAACGCAATGCAACAATTCGATTCGATAATTCGATAACTACCATATTTTAAATGATATTGTTTTTTTGCTTGCGATAATATTTAAATCCAACATGATCATATTATTTTTACATGTGTAACAGTCATTAAATTTTGACATCGCTATTGATCAGAATATAAGTATGTGTAGGTGCGTGTACCATGCTGTTCTCGATATCCATCCATCTTTCTATTTCAAAATCGTTTGCTGCATCTACTCCGAAACAAAAAATGATTACTTTAAATTATTTATAATACCCCTTCGCCATTAAATATTCAAGGGATTTATGATTAGGCGTTGAAGAATTTCTCCACCTAAACTATCTCTGATCAAATAATCGTGTTTTCATTGGACCTTAATACGCGAACTTCCAATCAATCAAACATCATTGTTAGTGCAAATTATGTTGAAAATTCCCTTTGCTAATAGACAAAATAGGTGAAGCAAACAAAGGATTAAAACTGCGATATTTTATATGGAATTCTTCTGCGCTTTTCCAAGTTCTCTTACTATTCCGTTTATTCATTTTTCCTCTTCAACAATAAATCCTTTATACCCCTCGATACACAGGGCGAGCAAAATAAATTTAATTAATCCGATCCCATTCGACGCTTCACTTAAATCTAGAAGACCTTTTAATCCACGTTGAATCAAGAATCTAATAAACGTACGCCACTAAAAGGGATTATGTTTTTAAATTTTCCCCTTTTCCCGTTGTATTTAAGAAAATTTTATTTAGAAAATAGCACATGGATTTTCTCATTTGCTTTTCCGGGTAGCTTCTTTATATCTAACTGCAAATTAATTGTTAGAGACGTATTGTATTACTCAATCTCTTTCAATTGTGAAGGAATACGAATTTCATTTATAAAAGTCTATTTGGTTTGCTTTTTATCTGAAAGTGAAATATAAATCGTTATAATGTTAATATATTCATACCGTTTATGAATGCAATATTTTGCGCTTTTATATAAATTGTATCTCTACTAATTTAAAAACAGATAAACAATATCATAACTTTCAATGTACATACACTAGAAGAGCATGTACATTGAAAATACACTATAAAAGACTCAATTTGATGCGCTTCAAAAAACGCTATTAAAAAACGCAGTAATGTACCAGTTTTAGATCTACGATGCCACGGACAGATAAATACACATACACATAAATACAGAAGCCCTCTTTTTACGCCAGGGTTTTAAGCTTTGAGCACTGAATATTGATTGAAATACAAGTTTATACAATACTAAAACAACTTCGTTACCGACGGTTCTAGACATTACTCTTTCTAATTTAACGTCTGGCATATTTATTTTATTTTGCATTTGTTTTATCAAAATGGCTGCTAAACCTAAATCTGCTCAGAAGGAAAGATGTTCTTAAAACAAAACAGTTTCTTTATCCGACGCGCGCTAGGGTTGGCACACACTAAGTATTCACTTTATTTTTAATCGACATTAAAAGGTATGGTTGATGATTACACTTATACAAGATATAACCTGAGCTTCCTCCCGAGAAATTTCCGATGCACTATAACATGGGGTAGGCGCGAAGAGCTCTCCTCCAAAGCCAGCGATTAATAGTAGAAATTCAATCCTACCCAAGGTAGATTACCGGTGCAGTTGTCACCATCTAACATTAGGTTTGATTTCCTAATGAATCTGGCTCAGATAGACTGTAACAGACGGACAGACAAGCACATGAGTGAGATTACAATTTAAAAATTCCATTAAAAAACCCACAATACTTAAACAAGGGTTTTTCGCCTATGTGCTAATCAGGATTCCCTTTTGCCGTTTACATTCGGATTCCAAAAAAATACAAGCAAATATTTATTTTCGTGAGTGCCAACCCTAACTGCACCTGAAAAACGTAATAAACAAACTAGACGAAGCATCGCAGCATCTCTTAAATATTACGCTCCGAGTGAAGTAAAAATATATGCTAAGTGTTGGAGGGATCACGGTGAGCCGGCGATACAGTTTCATTAACTGACTAACTTTTGTTCTTTGCAATAAAATCTTCGTAGTAACTGTGAAATTTTCATACTAATTGCAAAATTATGTAATGGTATCAATACACGAGTTCAGTTTTGTCCGAGTTCGAGCAGGACTGTTTTATGTTGGTTTGTAGCCTACGATTCCAAGGCTTGATTTCTACGCTTTTCTATTGGTCCGATTGGTTGTTCATCAAAATTATGGCCACAAGGTATTTTTTATTATTATTAGATTTTTTAATTTTCTTTAATTAGTGCTCGGACTGATGTAAAAATATATGCTAAGTGTTGGAGTGATCGTGGAGAGCCGGCGATAGTTTCATTAACTGACTAACTTTTGTTCTTTGCAATAAATTATTCCTAGTAACTGTGGAATTTTCATACTAATTGCAAAATTATGTAATGGTATCATTATACGAGTTTAGTTTTGTCCGAGTTCGAGTAGGATTCCTTTATGTTTGTTTGTAGCCTACTACTTGATTTCTACGCTTTTCTATATTTATTTCCGTCTTATATATTGTCCGATTTGTTATCTAATATTATAGTCATAAGGTATTTTTTATTATTATTAGATTTTTTAATTTTGTTTAATTAATGCTCAGACTGATGTAAAAATATATGCAAAGGGTTGAAAGGATTACGTTGAGGCGGCGATAGAGATTCATTAACTGACTAACTTTGGTTATTGCAATAAAATCCTCATACTAACTAATTGGGGAATAATGTTGTTTTTTGCTTACACGAGTACAGTTTTCTCCGAGTTCGAATAGGATTGTTAAATGTTTGTTTGTACCCTAAGGTTCTTTCCAGCAGTGGACCTCGAAAGAGTGATAAATAGACGGCTGGATGGATGGAGTTATTAATTAACCTTTAATTTTATGTAATCAATATCACAGATTTAAATTAAAGTCTTATTTGACGTGGATTAATTTATTCTATCGCTGAGGACGAGCGGCTTGCATCAACTATACTCGTACCTTACCAACAGAAACCCAATTGCTAATAAACAATACCTACACGAGCTATGGCTGTGATGGTGACAGTGTCAAAAATGGTATCGTACTCCAAAGGCTAACATTTACCATCATTTAATTTAATAAGAATATTATATAAAATGGAGGTTTATTCACATAATTTATAAAGAATAGTTAACACCAGGATTTAAAATGCAAAATAGTTATTTAGGTAGCTTAACTTTAGACTTCAGAAAACGTGTTTTGAATTTCAAATCACGATAGTCACTTTCCACTTGTATACAGACACCGTGTACTCGACTAGCTTTCTTCTTGAATACGCAGTATTAAATTAATTCTGATAAGTCTTACCAGACTAGGGTAAAACTTGAATGGTTGCCTACATAAGTCTATGTATATATTGTATTTATGGTAAAACTCGGCATTTTGACCGGGAAGATACCACAGCCACAAGTGAAGTTCCTTCGGGAAGCAATTTTTATGTAACGTCTTTTGAGAGGTGCACTTATGGCAGCCAAGTACGATACAATCCCACTTTGGTTAATTACAATCTCCATGGACGACAATGGTCAGTTGCCATAAGGTGTAAAGACTATATGCACGTTTGGTAACTTCATACGTTAAAACGCGTGTAGCACGTCAATACTTAAAGAAGTCATATGATATTCATGACTTAAATATTAATTGATTTCTTACACAGATTCAGGCGACATTTGTTATTTTAGCCGCAATTTTTAACTTGCCCTTTTAGTAATTAGAAAATATCACTAAAGTAAGTACCTCACAATTTTCTAAAGTAAGTAGGTAATAAGCTTTCGCTGTCGCGTCTTAAAATATGCATTTGATTCAACTTTTTTTCGTTCGTTTCAAAAATAAAGAGGGATTTATACTTTGTTCCCAGTTCATTTCCGTACCAGGCGTGAATACGTTGATAAGTCGAATTGCAATATAAATTTAAATATCTCAAGATGTTAGGTTATTCTCTTTAGTAACAGAGTTATTCAAAAATTCACAAGCTTGTTGTGTGCGGTAGAACAAACCCACCGATTTCGTACCATAAATTCATAAGACAACCATAAACGTAGAATAACTTATCAACGTATTCACGATTGGTACGGATTTGTTCTCATTTTTTTAAGTGATTGTTGCTTACTGCGTTATGAAAATACCCCCAAATAATAATGTCAGATACACTCCACCTATTTCGTCTTAATAAAAGACAAAGACTAAATAAAATGCAAAACGCCTTATACCTTACCCGGTAAACATTACTGATAACCGCTACAACCCAACGTCAAAAATGTCAGAATGGCAGACTCGTATACAAACCGTCTCTGTTTCGATTTCCGGCCGCATGAAATATTTATTTTATAGTATGTAGAAAAAGACATCTTTTTATGAATACTTTTTGTCTTTTTGCCAGGTGGTTGCCAGTTCGACCACCGCCACCCTTATATCCTCCGTGAAGCAATTTTTGTGTTTCGGTTTGGAGAGGCGTGGTTGCCGGCTATACCTACTTATGCACGACGCGAAAATCTTAGTCCTCAGGGGTAGGAACGCATCTGTGATCAAACTTAGGTATGATCTAATTGTACTTGAGGATGATTACTCATGTCCATGGGAGGCCGTGACTACTTACCATCAGATGGACTGCATGCTCCTTTGCTACCTATATACGATAAAAAATGAAGGAGACGTTGTAAAGACGTCGTTCATATTTTCTATTATTTGTGCCATTTGACTGAAGTAAAGTCTATGACTTAATAACTTTATACTAGATGAGACCGAATCAGTTAGGTAATTAAACGATGAGGATATCATATAATGTATGACGCTTTATGTTTCATGTCCATAGAAATATTATTATTAAAGTAAACACCTGGCTTTTACTCCGCACTACTGCTGGATTTACCACTTATCACCGTACATTGGGCTAAGCGATTCATGCTATTAAATGATAGGTAAATTAAAAAGGGTGTAAGATGGATGGATACAGATTATTTTTCTGCAACAAAGATGCAGAATAGAACACATTAAAACATACTTCTTATTAAAAATCAATTATAGATGTGTTTAAAAATCGATTTTCATCGTGCTATAATAAATTAATTATATAATAAATTAAAAATTTAAGCCAATGAGATTCCCAAAAAATTCAAGCAAATACTCAAAAAATTCTGAAATGTTACCATGAAACCCGTAGAGGTTAAATCTCAGTAAAATACGTACCCACCAAACATTTATCCACTTGGATAGTCAAACAGCTTTTGCTAACATTTGTACGTAAGAGCAACGCTTCTATGGTCAGCCCCTAACAGTACTTTGATCCTACCTGAACTTAATTACAGATATCCATGGGATGACCACTTACTAAATGTACATTGTACATGCCTATACGCCATTGCCATTTCTATACTATAATTTGAAGTTGGGCAATAGCTTCTACCTAGTAAATTGTTCTTTGTATTGATCTAGTACATGAAAAAGGTGTGTTCTCTGTGAATTCTCTTCCTCCATCTATCAGACGCTCCCCTTCTTTAGCTTCCTTCAAGAAACAAGTTAAGGCGCACTACCTGG
>DWNR01002885.1:0-12423 GCA_018250455.1 Polygonus leo
CACAGCATTGTGTATAGCAAGTCTAGCGTTCTGACTTAGAACCTTGCTATGTAGTACCTTTCCCAACGCTCCATTCATACTATTACTTACTTTGAGTTACTCATGTTAACTATTACTTACTTTTCACCAGAAAAAATATAAAATAATCGTCTCTCAGATAATATCCCGAAGGTAAAGATATTTTATTATTATATACTATCATTTATAGCTTTGACTAAGGAGACGTGATTGTATTATAATTTATTTAGTAGGTTTTGATAAAAAACAACTTCGGTTATTTATTAAATCGTGGTAACAATACTTTTGAGTAATTTCTAAGTAGTATTAAACAGAACTTACAGTATTTTTGTCTTTACTGCGAG
This sequence comes from Polygonus leo, assembly GCA_018250455.1. Classification (NCBI taxonomy): domain Eukaryota; kingdom Metazoa; phylum Arthropoda; class Insecta; order Lepidoptera; family Hesperiidae; genus Polygonus; species Polygonus leo. Next base: position 363 of record DWNR01002885.1, read on the forward strand.
CGTATGCAAGTCCCACACAATTACACTGGTATCTTCAGATCCGGTGAGGAGGTACTGTGATTCCCGCGTCACGCACATGCAGAGTATCCGGCCGGAATGTCCTGGATGAACAAATATATAATATAGACATAAATAAATAACTATATTTGTCATTATAAAGATAGATAGATAAATAAAGTTTATTGTTTGTACACCACAAAACATTAATACATTGGACTACAAGTAGGTGATTAAATATATAGAACTTTTGAGGAAGTCTTTAATGTAATTTTTCAACCCTTTCTTTAGATGCATAAACATATACTAGCAAGGCGACCGAGCTTCGCTCGGATATTTTTAGCATAAGTAGCGCCATCTATTGTTGAATAGCTTAACTTCTCGTTGTTCATTGCCTGAAAACACGGATAAAACCACGTTTTCTAAAAATGAAACCTAGCTAGATCGATTTATCGCCCCCGAAACCCCCCGCTGCAAAATTTCAAGAAAATCGTTGGAGCCGTTTCCGATATCGTTGATATATAAGAATTGCTCGTTTAAAGGTATTAGATTTTTTATTCAATTAGTTTGAATTCCTTTCAGCATTTTTTTCTTCTACAGAACGGGCAGACGAGTTGGGGAGATAGAGTCACTATAATGCAACACAAGTCCTAAAGGGAAAATTCTAGTACAACATATACACAAAAAAATTTAAACAAAAAATAAAACCGACTTCAAAATGCAGTCGGCATCTCCTTATTCTCTTTATATACCACTTGGCATCGACATCTAAATTTTAAATTATTTTTTTACCTTTTAGTGCATTTACGTATTTATTTAGATACAAAGATATTAACTACGCTTAGTTACGTTTGATAACAGTTACCGACCAAGAACGACCGATACATATTTCAAGCATCACATATGAAGGTAAAATATGTAGGTTATGAATTACCATTGCTACCCGTCACTACTATGCACTTCAAATCAGTTCAGTCTGTTGGCACTGAATCTAATGCCGTCGGGGTTTACTTGTTGCCATCGGTGGTGTAGTAAAGTCAGAGGCTTTCTCAGTTCGTAAAGTAACGTTCGGCAAGTTAGTTTGGCAACTAACCTAACTGTAAGCCCTCACTGAACAAAGTTCAGTCCGTCGAGACCGATCTGATGAAGCTTAAAATACCCAAAATTTCAGGAACAAAGCCAATATTAAATAAAGTTTCAATTAGTTTAGGGTTGTGTTTCTATTCAATTAGTTGTTCGATTTATGGTATAGCATTCTACTTACAAATTTAGGAAGGTTTGTTTTACGTATACATCTTACAAGAAACAACGAATAGTTTTTCTACTTGCTATACCTAATGTGCTACTTTTAGTTACTATTTAGTTTTACGGCTAGTCTACTACGTTTTTTTTTTTATTAAAATTGTGTCAATTTTGAGATACTTTGCATATATAGTGTATTAGGATTTGCAACGTCCGCTTTACATACGTTATTACAACTTCATCGGAATTTATTATCCAATTACTCGTCAGACAGACAACACGTCATATAAATATGTATATGCACTTCGAATTTGTTCAGTCTGGTGGCACTGAATCTAATGCCGTCTGGGTTTACTTGTTGCCATCGATAGTATAGTAAAGTCAGAGGCTTACTCAGTTCGTTGGGCAAGTTAGTTTGGCAACTAACCTAACTGTAAGCCTTCACTGAAAAAGTTCAGTCCGACGAGACCGATCCAACTTAGGCATAAAATATCCAAAATTTCAGTAACAAAGCCAGTATTAAATAAAGTTATAGTTAGTTTAGGGTTGCATTCCTCATTTAATTAGTTGCTCAATTTTGGTATTTCATCCTACGTATTTTTGCGTCAAATATAAGTAATGTAGGTACAATATATTGACAAGAGTATGAGCAAAATGTAACCTTAAAGTAAAAATAAAACAGTCAATATCTACAATTAGGAATATGTATGAAAGGAATGTAAAAAACGACTTTATCAAAAATTTAAACATTGCCAATTTCAATCCTTTTGATGATAACATATTTCAATTCATCGTTCAATAAAGAGATTGATGCGTGCTTTTGTTTCTCTAATTCTTTTGAAAGCGATAACCATTTATATTAATTTATCGTGTGACACAGTTGATCTTTGTTCAAAGTGTATTGTATTTGCAATGCAGTAACAATGTAGTATACCTTATAAGAACCATGCTTCTCCTATGTTCTGGTTTTATGTGATAAAGATTGAACACTTTTTACACGACTCGTTAGAACTTCCAGAAATCAGAGGTTTCTTTATTGTGATAATGAAGTCATAGTTAAAAGTCATAGTTTAAAGACGACCCTTGAATAGTATCTATTTATAAAAAAAATGGATTTCGTGTAGTCCGACTAGGGGTATACGATTGGGCCACCCTCATAAAATCACCATAAAAATCCGCAGTAAATTCTCCATAATATTCAATAACCATATATTTTAGTTTTTGTCCTTTTTTGTTATTGTTGTACATAAACGGCTACCACATATTTCTTGAATACAAATATTCCCTCGCGGAAACCTTGACCTCGTGTTTTAATAAAAAAGAGATCAGATTGATGGGTACAGTCCCAGGTGTACGCTATCACCCGAGCTCCCCTTTCAATAAAATGAGCGAATCACTCTCTGAACAGGTCTCCAATAACATTAATCGCTTTATAACCGTAGCGAAATTGTGCGGGGATCCGTCGACAATGCCGCCCTTGTTGGGAAATTTAGTTCGAGTTTTAATCAGCTTTTGTTATATGGATTGGGACCTTTATTGGCAAGAAAGTGATGATTGAAGAACGAAATATTGGAGCGAGAGGTAAATTTTTGATCGAAAGCAAGTTTTACAAAAGGGATTTATTTTAATTAAAATTTGTAGTGTTCAATATCCAATTAATTAAAATTTCGTAGTCTAAATACCTTTTATTTTTAAGGTATCTAGAAAATAAGATACATGTAACGAAAAAATAAAAAAAAATGGTGAAAAATTAAAATATAAAACTACAAAAAGTAAAAAAACGTAGGTTGTGTAGTGTGTACGTTCTAAGATGATGCTTCCCTGCATTAAAAGTTAAAAATAAACGCGTCAGTTCCAATACATAGAAAAGTTCTATTTTAGTACATTGTAAAATTGACCGCATTTTTTTGGCTAGACCTCTGTGTTTTTGTTATCTTTATAAATAACAATGTCATGTCACGATGTATGTTCAAGATACACTCGTTTTTTTATTGGAATTAATGTTCCTGACATAACAACGTCAGTCGGGTGCGCTAGAGCATAATAATTAAAAGTACACCTATGTACATAAGTACATATAGATGGTAAATATAGAGTTTAGTCTTACTCGCACTAACTTTAACTTTATATTAACTGAAAAACGTATCAGCAATATACTTCTTTGTACATTGGACATTGACCGATTGATTGGAATGGACAATACATTTACATTTACCAAATATCATGAATCAATAACCTACAATTAAGACAATGTAAAAAAAATATAGAGAATTGATTCTACATTATTTTTTATTGCTTACGACGTGTATAAGTTTGTCTATATACGAGTACTATATCCATAGTTTGCTCAGGATACATTTACGATAAATATGAATTATTTCTAATACAATAACAAAATATGCATGTACGGTCCTATATTTTATTATATCGTTATTAAATGATAAAATAATTGAATATAACCAACGTTTCTTTATCACGTCCAGTACACCTGTATTACAATAATGGAGAGCTCTCTGTCGAAGGGCTGGCTTCACCCTTGTTCTCCGAATATTCTGTTGACACGTCTAATTAGCCCTTCGTAACCTTTGTTGAAGAATTAATTTGCTGAGTGGTGAAAATTAACATTATTTTTAGAACAAAGAGATATTTCATTCCATTTCAAACACAAATACTATGGAGAATATATCCTCAAAAAAAATTATAAACCAATTTTTATGAAATTTTGCAAATATTGTCGAGATTGTTTTAAACGCTGGACAACGTCCGCCCAAGCACTAGTTATGTTTAAAATAAGTATAATATGACTTAGTGAATCTTTTGATTCGTTTTAGTATTTTTTTATGTTTATTTCCTGTTATGTCTGGCAAGTATGTTTGAACCGTGCCATTTGGCACTCGATACTCTCTGCCTACCCCCTTTGGGATTTGGCGTGAAGATGTGTGTGTTATGTCTGGCCAGGTGCTAATATATAATATTAATAAAAAACAACCTCCAGTATCAGTAGTAATAGCTATAATTCACGTAGGAACGACTTTGTGGTGAAAAGGTTCGTATATATTGAGATGTTATGTACAATGCACTAGAGATGCCGTACTTCAGTGTGCTAGGCCATTCAATAGGTCATATCGTCTACCCTTCCTCGCGCTATTTTGCCATCTGCAGATAACTGATCGCTTGATAAGTTAGAAACATATTCGCAAAAGTATGTGATGCAACTAAGATAATCCATAAGAGCAAAGGCATAACTTTAGTATTAGCTTTACAAGCAGTCTTGTGAAAAGCACTTAAATAAATTACTTTGAAAACAGTATACATAAAATTATTCTGTATTGCCAACTACATGTACGTTTACAGACCCTCATAAATTTTGCAAGAGTAGCGTGCAGAAATGAAGGTTTTATGTTACATTGTAAGGATCATACACAGGATCCCTAAACAAGCAAATATTTGAGAAAGTTTTCATATCATGCATAGTCCATATTAAAATAACGAAGAGCCTTGCCGTAAGGAGAGTTAACCCTCTTGCTGCGAATATTTCGTTGACACAGCTAAATTCAGGCCGAGGGTTACCCATTAGTTTGGTCAACGTGTAAATCACTAAATAATGAAAATAGATAGCCCTTGCTTCTCCATTTAATGTTTAGTACGAAGCTTAGTTTTTATTTTAGTTTTCATGACTATATAAAACATAATTATATTTATACATTTTTATTGTATAAAGAAATGAAGTTAAGTGATCTATATTGCCTATGGATATATGTTATTGAACCAAGTTATATTGAATCGTGCCTGTAAATGTGTAAGTAGTAAGTACGAGTATAACCGAATCTTAAGTATATAATAAAAAAAAAACATATAATAACCCCGACTAAGTTAAAAGGAACGATTGCTGCGTAACTTTGTTATTCTGGTCAATACCTAAAACATAGTCTATATACTTTGACAAAACCTTGACCAATCTAACAAGATATTAAGTTCGTATTTCACCTCCCTGCTTTTCTAGGTAGTTGGATAAAAACAAACAACAAATATATGAGCTCAAAGTTTCCCTATCACGATAAGTCTGCCAGTTACAAATAAATGACATAGACCCTCGTGTCGCAACTTGGCTTAACCTTTATTCTGCGAATATTCTGTTGACGCGGCTAAGCTAGGGGCAGACGACGGTGTCCGTTAAATTTGTTGAATAATAAACGTAGGAAAATACATAACGGATTTCGTATTCCATCGTGATAGAAAGTTTAACTATGTATTATGCAAGTATCTTTTTATTTTCGTAATAATAGAATACAAGCACACATTCTCTGCACTTTTGCTTATAAAATAGAATGACAGTATTTATATTAACGTATTTATTTATTAAAAATTGTCATATGTGTAATTTTATGGATTTTATACATCCGTATACAACATAAGAGATTAATGAAGCGATCACAAACAAGTAGTGAAATATAACTGAATGTATTTGGTCTAATCTAACATTAATTATGTAATTACCACGCAATATAACCAAGAGTTTACTCGAAGTGCCCCAATTTCAAATTAAACAATAGCTTATACTCAAAAATAGAACGAGTCATAATATTTTATAACAAAGAAGCTGATGTCACATGGCTTAACCCTTGTCCTGCGTATATTCCGCTGACGCAACTAAGTACGTAGCCGACGCGCCCTAAACCTTTGTTGGAAGAATAAACTCGCTAAGTAATGAAAACCAGAGATTTTGTGTTGGTAATTAAACGTCGAAGGATACGATGGCCAGGAAAATCGTTACGAATTTCTACGGAAGCTGTCTTTGTAATTTAGGCGGATGACTTATTAGGCTGGCTGTTTACGATAAACATTTGCTTTTAATGAACTTATTAATATTTTCCTTTGATTGTGCTCCTTCCTATTAATGAAGTCATTGTTGTTTTATCAATGAGAAACATTGTAGAGTTAGTAAAATAAAAACTTATAAATAATATTGAACAAAAATGAATATTGTTTAACCGTTTTGAAGGAATCGAGAAATAAAGTGAGTTTTCTATTGTAATGTACTTAGTTCGATATATAAAATAAGTGTGATGTGTGTTATAAAAATATTATTCCACAATGTAAATTAAATTTTATACAATCAAATTAATTTGATTTAGTATTACGAATACCACATGCCTTGAATATTAGTTATGGGAGACAATGCGGCTTACCTACATTATGTTATCGTTTCGCATTTCTAAACGATCGATACAACAATTTATTATACAGCGAGGGGTTTAGATTACTCACCCGTTAACGCTTTTATGTTTTTCATAATTTTGGATTGTATTTAGTTAATCCACATATTTCCTGTAGTAAAATCTCAGTTCAAATTTAATTGGAAGCCAATTCCTTTATATAATGTAAGTACATGTTACGTTATGTAAATCAGAATATACTCGTAGCACCCCAATTTCAAATAAAACTCAAATAGCATGCTTAAAATTAGAACGAGTTACAATATTTTACAACAAAGGACCTGATGGCACATGGTTTAACCCTTGTCTTGCGAATATTCCGCTGACGCAACCAAATACGGAGCCGACGCGCCCTAAACTTTTGTTGAAGAATAAACTCGCTAAGTAATGAAAACCGGAGATTTTGTGTTGTTAATTAAACGTAGGGAACAATGGCCAGGAAAATCCTTACGAATTTCTTCGGGCGCTGTCTTTGTAATTAAGGCGGAGTTATTGGGCACGGTAGCCGTTTACGATAAACATTTGTCTTTAATCAACTAATTAATATTTTCCTTTCATTGTGCTCCATCCTTTTAATGAAGTCATTGTCGTCTTCTCAACAATAAACATTATAAAGAGTCAGTAAAATGTTAACTTTGAATGGTATCTTCATCAATCGAACAATAAATATTAGAGTTTTAGGGTAATCGAGAATTAATACACGTTTTCTATTGTTAAATATTTTGTAAACGACATATAATCTAAGCATTATGCATGTAATAAAATTGTTATTCTAGAATCAAGATCTAAAATTTCAATTAAACTTCATCCAACCAAATTAATTGAAATTAGTATTACGGTTACCACATGGCTTCAATGTTGGTCGTTGGGGACAATGGGATAACCTTCATTATATTTGTTCATCCATTTTGATCGATAAAGTAATTTACTATACGACAATTGGATTAGGTTACTAACCCTTTAACGCTTTTGTGTTTACATAATTTTAGTCTGTATTTGGCTAATCCACATATCGCCCGTAGCAATTCTCAGTTCAAATTTCATCGGAAGCCAAATCCGTGAATAAATGTAAGTATATCTTACGTTATGTAAATCAGAATATACTTCTACCTCTACAAGGTAAAATGAAGCAAAAATAGCTAATATTCCACAATAAGAACGAGTCACAACATTTTATAACAAGAACTTGATGTCACGTGTGGCTTAAACCCTTGTCCTGCGAATATTTCGCCGACGCAACCAAATACGGAGCCGACGCGTCCTACTGCTTTGTTGAAGAATAAACTCGCTAAGTAATGAAAACCGGAGATTTTGTGTTGTTAATTAAACGTAGGGAACAATGGCCAGGAAAATCCTTACGAATTTCTACGGACGCAGTCTGTGTAATTAAGGCGGAGTTATTGGGCACGGTAGCTGTTTACGATAAACATTTGCCTTTAATCAACTAATTAATGTTTTCCTTTCATTGTACTCCATCCTTTTAATGAAGTTATTGTTGTCTTCTTAACAAGAGACATTGTAAAGAGTTAGTAAAATAATAACCTTGAACCGTGTCCTCATTAATCGAACAATGAATATTGATTAATAGTTTTAAAGTAATCGAGTACTAATGTACGTTTTCCATTGTTATGGACTTTGTTATACGATGTATGAACTAAACATGATGTACGTAATACAATTATTATTCTTAAATATAGATTCATAATTTCCATTAAATTTCACACAACCAAATTAATTGGAATGAGTATTGCGGTTACCCCATGGCTTGAATGTTAGTTAAAGGAGGCAATCAGGCTTACCTACGTTAAATCTGTTCAACCATTTCTAAACGATCGTATAGTAATGTACTATACAGCAAATTGTTTAGGTTATTGAACTATTAACGCTATTGTGTTTTTCATAATTTTAGTCTGTATATGGGTAATCCACATATTACCAGTAGTAACGCTTAGTTCAAATCTCATCGAAAGCCTATTACGTGATTTAAAGAAATTATATCTCACGCTATGTAGATCAGAATATACTCGTAACGCTTTAAGAGGCAATGAAGAAAAATAGCTCATATTTAAAAATGAAACAAGGTAGAATATCTTATAACAAAGAACCTGATGTCACATGTGGCTTAACCCTCGTCCTGCGAATATTCCGCCGACGCAAACAAATACGGAGCCGACGCATCCTTAACCTTTGTTGAAGAATAAACTCGCTAAGTAATGAAAATGGGAGATTTTGTGTTGTTAATTAAACGTAGGGAACAATGGCCAGGAAAATCCTTACGAATTTCTACGGACTCTGTCTTTGTAATTAAGACGGAGTTATTGGGAACGGTAGCTGTTTACGTTAAACATTTGTCTTTAATCAACTCATTAATATTTTCCTTTGATTGTGCTTCATCCCATTAATTAAGTCATTGTTGTCTTCTCAATAAGAAAAGTAAAGAGTAAGTGAAATAAAAACCTTGAACCGTATCAACATCGAAAATATAGAACGAAAAATAAATTGATTATCGTTATCGTAAAAGAGAATTAATATTCGTTTTCTATTGTTAGTAATTTTGTTACACGGGAAATAAACTAAACGTGATATTTGTAATAAAGTTATTATCATAGATTCTACATCCACGATTTCAATTAAACTTCATACAACCAAATTAATTGGAATTTGTATTACGGTAACCACATGGCCTGAATGTTAGTTATAGGAGACAATGAGGCTAACCTACGTTATATTTGTTCAACCAACCAAATGATTGATACAGTAATTTACTAAACAACATATGGTTTTTATTGGTTGGTATTTTGCTTAATTAATCTCAGTTCAAATCTCATCGGGAAGTCAATTATGAGAAGTACGGTACATGACACATTTAGTTTTTTTTTACAATTATGAACTGCACAGATAGACCAGGTTCAAGCATACAATAAAACATTGTATTGTTATTTTTATCTAAACGTAACAAATTATGAGCACAAAGTACACTATAATTCCTTATAAATATGTATGTACACCGGGCCGAGAAAAAAAAGATATTTCGATATTTTGTTAAGTTCCACACTCACAAAATTTCACTGAATTATCATTATATTTTTGTTAGTGAAAATTGAAAAATAAATGTTTGTAATATAAATAGTTTTCTACAAATCACATAATTTAACTGAATTAAGAATTTTCTGGGATTCAAACGCAGCGTCATTCACTGAGTCTAATGGAAGCCATCTTACTCAAACACAGAAAATTTGTACCTTGAAAATTTGTTTATGAGGAGTTAAGAGGACCCATAGTGTTTCTTATCGCTGCTCAAAAACTTCACTACGGAGCCAAAGTGAAGTTACGAAAGCGGCAGTAGTTTATTTACATTCTAAAGGAGTTCCTTTAATTTAAATAAACGAATTTTGACAAATTTGACTTTTACAGGTTACTATTAAGTCTACTTACCAGTTTGAACGGATGCACTTTGTTGGAGACATAATGAAGTTATGGATGCGGGACTATTTTTTATATAGAAAAAATCTGAAAGAACGTTCTGCGTAAATAATTTGATTTATTGTTCACTCACCTTTAAACGTATGCACTTTGGAGTTAGACATGACATGCCAGAGCTGGGGGTCGCCGGCGGAGGGCGCCAGCACCAGATGCTGGCCGGACGGCGCCAGCTGCAGCAGGCGAGCCCCCGCGCCGGGGGTCGACCCCCCAACTGATACCACGCGGACTGTTGAGGCTATTGGTGGTTGGAGCCTGTGGAAAGAATGATGTTGTAGTACTTCTAGCTTTTATGGGAGTTAAGCATGAAAGGATTTATGTTATAAAATATTTTAGTTATGTAAGATTCCACGTCTAAGAATAACAGTTTAGGTTATTTTGAATATTTTTAACGTTATTTAATATATCGCTTACAGAATTATCTATTAGAGAAAAACTTCCCACCTAGATAGAAGTATCTCTGTCAAAAGAAAATTGTGAACTTGTTAATTTTCTTTCTCTTATGGTCTACTATTGCAGTCTTACTATGTCTGATTAATTTACTGGTTAGTATACAATTTAAGTTCTTATAGTCTATAGGAACAGTAATAAATATCACGGATAAAATTGACGTATTGACATGGAATAGAACTAAAAAGTTTCTAATCGCTTGTATGATTACGAATACAACTAACACTTTCAATTCTTCAATTCTTGATGATTGTGTACCAACTAGAACTAAAAAACCAGATAACATCAGGAACTTCTACCCAGTGTGGTACACATCTCAACTCATTAAAGATATCCAGATTAAATACGAGTTACATAAGAAATTTAAAAATACTAAATCTAAGTACGATTATGAGAAGTTCGCAAGGTGCAGAGCGAGTGTTAAGGTTGAGGTCGCGCTCGCTCATGACCGATATCGTGATCGCGTACAGGAACGTCTCGCTTCAGATCCTAAAGGCTTTTGGAATTTTATAAAATCAAAAAAGGGCAATTGTAGGCGTAGTGACCTGATTCGAAATGGACTTACATTGTCGAATCAGGAAAGCGCGGAGACTTTTGCACAGTTCTTTTGTTCTGTATACAACTCCGAGCCGGCGCGGTTAGATGTATCGGCGAGCGTCGCGGCGGCGGGCGGCGGTGCGGCGCGCGTGCACTTGCATCAACTGGATCCAGCGGATGTGGGTCGCGCACTAATGCGGTTGCCGTCAAAGCACTCAGTGGGTCCAGATGGTATACCACCTTTTATTTTTAAGGACTGTCGCTTTGTATTAGAGGAGCCCTTAATGTATATATTTAACGCCTGCTTGGCAGCTGCGACCTTTCCCGATCGGTGGAAATTGACCCGAGTGGTACCAATACCGAAGGGACAAGGAGGACCGAAGCCGACCGACTATCGGCCCGTGGCTCTTTTATGTACACCAGCGAAAATATTTGAGTCTGCCATTCAGCACTCATTATATGCGCAAGTTAACGCCCAGTTATCTGATGCGCAACACGGCTTCATTCCGGGGCGGGGGACAACAGGGAACTTGCTGCATTTAATGTCGCAAGTGGTGCCAGCGGTGGATGCCGGAAGACAGGTGGATGTCGCTTACTTCGACTTCCGAAAGGCATTCGACACGGTCGATAACGATGTTCTACTTTTAAAGCTAGCCGGCGCGGGCTGCACTCAGCAGACGCTAAAATTCTTTGCCAGTTATTTGCAAGGTAGACGTCAGTATGTCGACTGTGGCGGATGTTGGTCGGACCAGTATCAAACGAGGTCGGGCGTTAGTCAGGGAAGTAACTTGGGCCCACTCCAGTTTATCATAATGATAAACGACTTGCCGGAGGTGGTCCATGAGTCTACATGCCTCTTATTTGCAGACGATTTAAAACTGGTCCGCGAAGTAAATGACCCATCAGACCATGCTGGGCTGCAGCGAGATATTGATCGCGTCGTAGAATGGAGCCACAAGAATAAGTTGTATTTCAATGTCGCCAAATGTTCTGTGCTATCATTTAGCCGCGCTCGTGTCCCACTCCATCATTTTTACCATATGAAGGGTGAGCCGCTACAACGTGTCAAGGAGGTGAAAGATCTCGGTGTTCGTTTTACGGCCGATCTTAACTTTCGGGATCATATAACCGAAGTATGC